>QNTS01003840.1:89484-122331 GCA_003317085.1 Hucho hucho
GTAGGTCTCAGGGCGTAGGTCTCATGGCGTAGGTCTCAGGGCGTATGTCTCAGGGCGTAGGTCTCAAGGAGTAGGTCTCAGGGCGTAGGTCTCAGGGCGTAGGTCTCATGGCGTAGGTCTCAGGGCGTAGGTCTCAGGGCGTAGGTCTCAGGATGTAGGTCTCAGGGCGTAGGTCTCAGGATGTAGGTCTCAGGGTGTAGGTCTCAGGGCATTTCCCATAGCTGAGTCTCCAGACAGTCTCGCTCCAGTGCAGGCTAATAGAACCTAGAACATTACAAATGAGCTTTGTGTTCTAGAACTGAATGCAACCATTAGGAGCAAGTCTCCATGGAATGTTGAATGCATCAGCACAAGTCATTTGGAATTTGGACAGATAATTGTGCTGAGTCCTATTTTAGTCGTTGCCTCTGCTTGCATCTCTCTCTAATTTGCTCTGAAAAAAAAAAAGTCAGCAAATCCTTCTGTAACGGCTGCAGTCTCAATCTGTCTGCTTCTCTCTGCACACACACTGAGGCCCCCAGTCCCTGCCTTCTCTCCGCACACACACTGAGCCCCCTGTCCCTGCATTATCTCTGCACACACACTGAGCCCCCTGTCACTGCATTATCTCTGCACACACACTGATCCCCCTGTCCCTGCATTATCTCTGCACACACACTGAGCCCCCAGTCCCTGCATTATCTCTGCACACACACTGATCCCCCTGTCCCTGCATTATCTCTGCACACACACTGATCCCCTCTCCCTGCATTATCTCTGCACACACACTGAGCCCCCTGTCCCTGACAGCATCTTCAAATGACTTGTCATTTCACATCCAAGATGACTGTGTGTGTGTTTGTATGTGTGTGAGTGTTTCAGTGTGTTTTTGTGTGTGTGTGTATCTGTGTGTGTGTATGTGTGTGAGTGTTTCAGAGTGTGTTTTTGTGTGTGTGTGTGTGTGTGTTTTTGTGTGTGTGTGTATGTGTGTGAGTGTTTCAGAGTGTGTTTTTGTGTGTGTGTTTGTGTGTGTGTGTTTCAGTGTTAAACAAACGAAAATGTAGGGACATTTTGATAGTCCCCACAAGGGGGTTTAGGGTTAATGTTAAAATTTGTGTTAGGGTTAGAACTAGGTTAAGGGTTAGGAGCTCTGGTTAGGTTTAGGGTTAGGAGCTAGGGTTAGGTTTAGGGTTAGGAGCTAGGGTTAGGTTTAGGGTTAGGAGCTAAGGTTAGGTTTAGGGTTAGGAGCTAGGGTTAGGTTTAGGGTTAGGAGCTAGGGTTAGGGTTATGGTTAATAGAATTAGGGTTAAGGGTTAATGTTAGGGTTAAGGTAAGGGTACAGGTTAGGGTTAGGTTCAAGTTTAGGGGTTAGGGAAAATAGGATTTTGAATGGGACTGAATTGTGTATTCCCACAGCGTTAGCTGTACAAGACTCTGTGTGTGTGTTTCAGTGCATGTTTGTTTGTTTCAGTGTGTAGAAAGTGTGTAGACTTCTCACCCTAGTTTGTTCTGTGCTGTTGGTGTTTTGTGAACAAGCTGTTTCCTCCTCTGGGGAGCACCACCAGAGGCAGAACAGCTCCGTTAAAATCGACTAACACCCAGAGATCCACTACAGAGATAAACAATCTTGTGTCTATACACAGCCTGCATTTCTGTCCGGTGAACAGGACCTCGTTTCCCAGAGCGTTTGTAGCGTTACGCTCGTCGTTAGAACCATCTTACGATACATCTTTAGTAGCCGAGATGTTTCCCAAAACCATTGTTATTAAAGTTGCACTTGAAAACTCTTGTTATTTACCGACTGCCTCAGACAAGATCAGCTAAGTGGGTCGTTGGATGCTTTTTGGCCCTTTCACCTCCCTTTATACACAGAAGATCTCAGGTAAACACAGAATCAAGATCAACATATATTTTTATAAGTGATCTACTGTAATTACAAAGCCCATTGAACATGGGGACTGGGACATTTTCCAGGATTAACCTAACACTGCAGTCATATCTGGAATACTTTGTTTTACCACCTATCTGCAGTTTCTAAAAGTTTCCCCAAAAAGGTAATCGTCTTCCTTCATTATCAGTCTAATATAACTGCAGGAGATGTATTGTCTCCATGCCAGACACCATGGTCATCCATCAGACTGTTTAAGCTGATCACTGCATTGTTATACCAAGCATCTAATTATCCCATAGAGAGACTGGAGGTGGATAGATCAGTAGATCAGGGCTCTACTACAATGCCTGAGCTCCTTTCATTCACAATGGGAGGACAATGGATTCTGTGCCTGGGTCTGGGCCGCTGTTAAAACAGAAATATGGATATTCTCTTGGGTATTTAACATAGTTACAATAAAGAGGGACGCTTATGAAGCAGTTTAATGGATGGTTTCTGCTGAAATCTCACATTTGCAGAAGTGCCCACACACCGATTCATTCAAGGGTTCATTCAAGGGTTCTCTTTATTTTTTTTAAAAAATTCTACATTGTAGAATAATAGTGAAGATATCAAAACTATGAAAGAACACATATGGAATCATGCATTAACCAAAAAAGTGTTAAACAAATCAAAATATATTTTATATTTGAGATTCTTCAAATAGCCACCCTTTGCCTTGATGACAGCTTTGTGCACACTCTTGGCATTCTCTCCACCAGCTTCATGAGGTAGACACCTGGAATGCATTTCAATTAACAGGTGTGCCTTCTTAAAAGGCACACCTCTCTCTCTCTCTCTCTCTCTGTCTGTGTCTGTCTCTGTCTCTGTCTCTCCCGCTCGCTCTCTCTCTCTCTCTGTCTCTCTGTCACTCTCGCTGTCTCTCTCTCTATAGAGAGTAATTAGCTGTAGCCTCCTCTGGGAGGCTCTAATATAGATAATGTAGGTCGCTGCCTTACAGGATGTCCTGCAGCACTAGGAAATATGCATTATAATTAATAGACATGAGGGCTGATACGTTTAAAGTGGAAATTACAAACTTTAGAAGTGTTTTTAAACCTTGAATCAACTACAATTAGTATTTTCCTGCTGCACAGGAAAATTCTCTGGAACAACAGTGAACAAATTAAGATAGCAGAGCTGTATGTCTGTCTCTACAGACCAAACCCAATTACAGAAATGCTTATATAGCTCTTATATATCTGTCAGGTTATACCTCCCTGCTGGGATGTTGTTGAAAAGTGTGGAATCAGAGTGGGAACTAGTTCAGCTGGAGAGAAATGGAGTGTGTTAATGCTTTGAATAGAATTTGTGTACTATGCTTTCGGAAAGTATTCAGACCCCTTGACTTTGTCCATTTTTTGTTAAGTTTTTTGTTATGCTCTCTGTACTTTGCTCCGTTCATCTTTGCCTTGATCCTGACTAGTTTCCGAGCCCCTGCCGCTGAAAAACATCCCCACAGCATGAAGCTGCCACCACCATGCTTCACCGTAGGGATTGTGCCAGGTTTCCTCCAGACGTGACACTTGGCATTTAGGCCAAGGAGTTCAATCTTGGTTTCATTAGACCAGATAATCTTGCTTCTCGTGGTCTGAGAGTCTTAAGATGCCTTTTGGCAAACTCCAAACGGGCTGTCATGTGCCTTTTACTGAGGAGTGGTTTCCGTCTGGCCACTCTACCATAAAGGCCTTATTGGTGGAGTGCTACAGAGATGGTTGTCCTTCTGGAAGGTTCTCCCATCTCCACAGAGGAACTCTAAAGCTCTGTCAGAGTGACTATCGGGTTCTTGGTCACCTCCCTGACCAAGTCCCTTCTCCCCCGATTGCTCAGTTTGGACGGGCGGCCAGCTCTAGGAAGAGTCTTGGTGGTTCCAAACTTATTCCACTTAAGAATGATGGAGGCCACTGTGTTCTTGGGGACCTTCAATGCTCTAGAAGTTTTTTGGTATCCTTCCCCAGATCTGTGCTCGACACAATTCTGTCTCAGAGCTCTACGTGCAATTCCTTTGACCCCATGGCTTGGTTTTTGCTCTGACATGCACTGTCAACTGTAGGACCTAATACAGACAGGTGTGTGCCTTTCCAAATAATGTCCAAACAATTGAATGTATCACAGGTGGACTCCAATCAAGTTGTAGAAACATCTCAAGGATGATCAATGGAAACACGATGCACCTGAGCTCAATTTCGAGTCTCATAGAAAAGGTTCTGAATACCTTTCTAAATAAGGTGTTTCATTTTATTATGTATATTAGCAAAAATGTCTAAAAACCTGTTTCGCCTTGTCTTTATGGGGTATTGTGTGTAGATCGCCGATTTTTATTTATTTAATCCATTTTAGAATAACGTAACAAAATGTGGAAAAATTCAAGGGTCTGAAGATTGGTAGTGTGATTTCTCTCTCCCCAATTTCAGACTCTGACAATGTGAGGTGGAGACAATGACAGCGCTCAAGATGATGACAGTGGTGGAGGTGATAAAGGATGTAGAGAAAGGTAGATGGAGAGAAAGGGAGATGGAGAGAAAGGGAGATTGAGAGGATAAAGGATGGAGAGAAAGGGAGATGAGAGAAAGGGAGATGAAGAGAAAAGGAGATGGAAAGAAAGGGAGATGGATAGAAAGGGAGATGGAGAGAAAGGGAGATGGAGAGGATAAAGGATGGAGAGAAAGGGAGACGGAGAGAAAGGGAGACGGAGAGAAAGGGAGACGGTGAGAAAGGGAGATGGATAGAACGGGAGATATGGAGATAAAAGGGAGATGAAGAGAAAGGGAGATGGAGAGAAAGGGCCATGGAGAGAAAAGGACATGGAGAGGATAAAGGACTGAGAGAAAGGGAGATGGAGAGAAAGAGAGATTGAGAGGAGGGGAGATGGAGAGAAAGGGAGATGGAGAGAAAGGGAGATTGAGAGGAGGGGAGATTGAAAGAAAGGGAGATGGAGAGAAATCGAGATGGAGAGAAAGAGAGATTGAGAGAACAGCAGAATTCAACCTCTTCCCCTAATTACTATTCATTTAAATAGAAATACCTCCACCCCTTCCCTTGTTTTATAATCCCTTGGTTCCCCCCCTTCCCTTGTTTTATAATCCCTTGGTTCCCCCGCTTCCCGTGTTTTATAATCCTTTGGATCCCCTCCTTCCCTTGTACTATAATCCCTTGGTTCCCAACCATCCCTTGGTTCCCCCTTCCCTTGTTTTATAATCCCTTGGTTCCCAACCATCCCTTGTTTTATAATCCCTTGGTTCCCAACCATCCCTTGTTTTATAATCCCTTGGTTCCCAACCATCCCTTGTTTTATAATCCCTTGGTTCCCAACCATCCCTTGNTCTCTCTCTCTCTGTCTCTCTCTCTCTCTCTCTCTCTCTCTCTCTTTCAAGCAATCAGTCTCCACTCACAGACTCAGTAGCGGTGGGTAATGTCACTGGGGAAGTCAAATCAGAAAGAAAAGCCATATTTCAACCTGTGTGTTGTGATAATTGTGTTGTTTCGCTCTATAACCTGTTAGTTCATATGCCTTGACACTGTGATATATAGGCCTAAAGGCTGAGACAATAAGATGGCAGAATAAACTCAACCACACCTGTGTGTCATCACAAAACGCGGGGAGCAGCCTCTGTCCGGTGAAATCCACAAAGCATATTGAATGTAATAAACAGTTACATGACCTGCAGCCTGGTCAAACAAGTTAATGTTTCGGACATTTTCAGACCACTACACAACTATTGATTTAGAACCACAGAGAGTTACCGCAAGTCACAAAGAAAACAGGAGCTGCCTCCACTATTCCAGCATCATTTCAACTTCAACATTTCAACATCATCAAATCACCTATGCTTAGTCTAATATTTAGGAAATGGCCAATTTTAGCTAGCTAGTTAGCCACCGGAGGACAACAACACAACAAGATGCAACAGTTAAAGTTGCTAGTTTGGCTTTTGATGTGATGTGATTGATCAAGCTCATTGTTCTCTCTGTGTGATTGGTGTGAATCCAAATCCAAATTGGCTTCGCTTGACACTTTGTTTTGGTGTGCGCCAGAACCATTCACAGTTGAACTCACTCAGTTCAGCTCAACACTGATTAACATGGGAGGCCAAATGCTCACTGGCTTCCCATTGCCTTCAATGCTATGGGAAGCAACAATGTCCTCCTCTTTATGACCAGACAGCATCAGATAGGTGGGCTACACCTACACCAGACAGAGGGCTGCTGATTCATTCGGTCGGATGCTTTCTTCGGTGAGATACATTCAGCCTCTTGCGAATTGAAGGAAAATTGTGAAACACAGAGAGACGAAAGATACATTATTTGATATGCTTTTATTTTTAATTGGTACAGTTTTGGGTGAAGCCTGGCTTCCCTTGGCATCCATGAATACATGCCACTGCACATATCGCCACACAGCAGTGACTACGTGTATGTGAATAATGTACATTATTGTGTGTGTGTGTGAGATTGTGTGTGTGAGAGTGTGTGTGTGTGTGTGTGTGTGTGTGTGTGTGTGTGTGTGTGTGTGTGTGTGTGCGTGCGTGTGTGTGTGTGTGTGTGAGAGAGTGTGTGTGTTTGTTTGGTGCTACTAGGATGAGACTGAGGCTTCGCCAAAGTACGTTACAGTGTTAATCACACCGTTTCCAGGGGCGACAGTAACCGAGGGACCACAGTGTTCCTCCGGTAACAACATCACTTCCTTCCCACACATCTGTTATCTCTCTTTCTCTCTCTACCTATCCCTTCGTCTTTCACCCTAAGCTTCTTGTTCTTCCTCTCTTCCTACAAATACAGCATACAGTGCATTCAGAAAGTATTCAGACCCCTTCCCTTTTTCCACATTTTGTTACGTTACAGCCTTTTTCTAAAATGGATTAAATAAAATCAAAAATCTACACACAATACCCCATAATGACATCACAATACCCCATAATGACATCACAATACCCCATAATGACATCACAATACCCCATAATGACAAACCGAAGACAGGGTTTTATACATTTGAGCAAATCTTTTACAAATAAAAAATTGAAATATCTTATTTACATAAGTATTGTGTCGAGGCACAGATCTGGGGAAGGGTACCATTTCTCCAGCATTGAAGGTGCCCAAGAACACAGTCGCCTCCATCATCCTTAAATGGAAGAAGTTTGGAATCACCAAGACTCTTCCTAGATCTGGCCGCCCGACCAAACTGAGCAATAGGGGGAGAAGGGCCTTGGTCAGGGAGGTGACCAAGAACCCGATGGTTACTCCGACAGAGCTCCAGAGTTCCTCTGTGGAGATGGAAGAACCTTCCAGAAGGACAACCACCTCTGCAGCATTCCACCAATCAGGCCTTTATGTTAGAGTGACCAGACGGAAGCCACTTCTCGGTAAAAGGCAAATGACAGCCCGCTTGGAGTTTACCAAAAGGCACCTAAATTACTCTCAGACCATGAGAAACAAGCTTCTCTGGTCTGATGAAATCAATATTGAACTCTTTGGCCTCAATGCCAAATGTCACATCTGGAGTAAACCTGGCATCATCCCTTGCGGTGAAGCATGGTGCTGGCAGCATCATGCTGTGGGGATGTTTTTCAGTGGCAGGGACTGGGAGACTAGTCAGGATCAAGGCAAAGATGAATGGAGCATAGTACAGAGAGATCCTTGATGAAAACCTGCTCCAGAGCGCTCAGGACCTCAGACTGGGGTGAAGGTTCACCTTCCAACAGGACAACGACCCTAACCACACAGCCAAGACAACGCAGAAGTGTCTTCGGGAACAAGTCTCTGAATTTCCCTCCTGTCACATAACAAAATGTGGAAAAAGTCAAGGGGTCAGAATACTTTCGAAGGCACTGTAGATAGTATTGTTTCTGTATATAAAAAAGTATGTGGACACCCCTTCAAATTAGTGGATTCGTCATGCAATCTCCATAGACAAACATTGGCAGTAGAATGGCCTTACTGAAAGCTCAGTGACTTTCAACGTGGCACTGTCATAGGATGCCACCTTTCCAACAAGTCAGTTCATCAAATGTCTGCCCTGCTAGAGCTGCCCCGGTCAACTGTAAGTGCTGTTATTGTGAAGTGGAAATGTCTAGAAGCAACAATGGCTCAGCCGCAAAGTGGTAGGGCACACAAGCTCACATAATGGGACCGCCCAGTGCTAAAGCACATAACGCGTCAAAATCGTCTGTTCTCGGTTGGAGGATGCCAGGAAAATGCTACCTGCCCCAATGCATAGTGCCAACTGTAAAGTTTGGTGGAGGAGGAATAAATGTTCGACGAGCAAGTGTCCACATACTTTTGGTCATGTAGTGTCTATAAAAAAGTTTTTTTAAACATGGAGATGTAGCTACGTGTTTCACCAAGTCCAGAACGTTGACTGCTAACATATTGGCCGTTCACAGAATATACAGATAGAAATGCGACGCGACGGACAGAGAGATCTTCATCATGTACAGCTCTACACAGTGAAACTCTTGTCCAGGTGATCTATCTCTGTGTTCTGGCTGTGGCCCAGATTCTGTATGGCCCTGAAATAGAACGCACCTGTGTGTGATCATCACTCAGGTCCTGAGCTACCCAACTACGACATCATCATCAATTGCCTGTTGACTGACTCAGCGCATTCTCATCACTGCTCTAAATTCTACACAACACCAGCTGTAGTCCGCCCAACGTTCTGAAGGTTTAAAGTTACATAGTTCTGTAGTGTTGTACAGAGGGCGGGTGGGATGATGTGGAAAAGACTTCTTCTCTTTCTTCTTTCTCTTTTTCTTTCTTCCTCTCCCTGATTAAGCACTTTGGTGCAAGAGGACACCTTTGCAGGACATAGAGAACACCCTCAGAGGTCAGAAGTCAGGCCAAGGTTGTGAGTCCAAGGTTGTGGAGCCAAGGTTGTGGGGCCAAGGTTGTGGGGCAAAGGTCAGGCCAAGGTTGTGAGGTCAAGATTGTGGAGCCAAGGTCAAACCAAGGTTGTGAGACCAAGGTTGTGAAGCCAAGGTTGTGAGGCCAAGGTTGTGAAGCCAAGGTTGTGAGGCCAAGGCTGTGAGGCCAAGGTTGTGAGGCCAAGGCTGTGAGGCCAAGGATGTGAGGCCAAGGTTGTGGGCCAAGGCCAAGGTTGTGAGGCCAAGGTTGTGGGCCAAGGTTGTGGGGCCAAGGTTGCGGGGCCAAGGTCAGACCAAGGTTGTGAGGCCAAGGTTGTGAGGCCAAGGTTGTGAAGCCAAGGTTGTAGGGAATTCACTCACTGCTCTAGAATGTAGTGAAATACTCGTACATTTGAGAGGGTGCTACTAAATTAATGTCTAAACTTAGTTTACTTTAGCCTATGTCATAATTACTCACATAAAATTCATCATAAAATTGTTCTCTATCCGTATTAGAACCTTCAATTATTTGTACTTGACTGTGTTGATGAAATAAGAACATTAGTTTCAAAATGCAGATGTTGATTTAGTTATAGATCCAAAACGAATTACTATGGGAAAAATATAACTGATTTACAGAAATATCGGAGCAAAGTTGTCTAATGAAGGCAAACAATTTAGAATCCTCCAATCCTGTAGCCTACTCCCGACCGTCACATGACCGTCATGTTGTACATTGCCATTTCATGGAATAGAAACACCATAATATTATTCAAATTAATTAAGCAAGTACCAGTCAAAAGTTTGGACACACCTACTCATTCCAGGATTTCTATTTGGACTATTTTCTACATTGTAGAATAATAGTGAAGACATCACAACTATTAAATAACACCAGTCTCCCGCGTGCCCTGCATTCTGTAGTACAGACATGGCCTGCTCTCCCTCATGTAAGGAATTAGGCACTTTCCCATGTTAACCACAGTGTGTATTGTAGAGGACAGTAGCCTAATAAACAGTTAATAAAATAATGATTAAAAAATAAAGTGCGTAATTCCTTACATACCTAGACTATCTTACCCGTATACATGGATACATGGATGGACGCTTCTTCCTCTCTGCCACGGATACCATGGTTGCCCTTAGTTTGAAGATATAATCTGAAGCCATCTGTGTTCTCTTTTCGACTCCGTCTGCATATTTGCAATTAAAATGGCAGAATTTTCTCCATCTCCTTAACTATCATACTCTAATTCCACTGATTTCAAATCTCGGTCCTCTAGAAAGTGGAGAGCAACACTTGTGTAGTTCTACTACGTGATATCTTTCAAAAAAGCAGTGTTAGACAGGATTACCTACACATACTGACCAGCTCATGTTATAGACAGAAGCGTGCTACATGGCAGACCAATCCAAGCTCAACTCTCGGCATGTGCAGCCCACTCATTATCTCAGCCAATCATGGCTAGCGGGAAGGTTGCCCACTTTTTCCATGGCTAAACCAACTAGACTCGTAATTTAACAATGTTATTCATATTTAGAGATGGCATACAAGTTTGTTATTAAGGCATATACAACTTCACATGTTCCAGAAGGCATTTCTACCAAAAAATGCATTTTGATAAAAAAACTAAGTATAAATTCAACTGGCTCTCCTGTGAAGTAGGGACGCGAGACATGACCATAGTTTCCTGAAACCAATTCAGTCTGTTAGCTTTGTCAATTAATATTTAAACAGCAAAAAAAGAAACGTCCTCTCACTGTCAACTCTGTTTATTTTCAGCAAACTTAACATGTGTAAATATTTGTATGAACATAACAAGATTCAAAAACTTTGACATAAACTGAACAAGTTCCACAGACATGTGACTAACAGAAATTGAATAATGTGTCCCTGAACAAAGGGGGGGTCAAAATCAAAAGTAACAGTCAGTATCTGGTGTGGCCACCAGCTGCATTAAGTACTGCAGTGCATCTCCTCCTCATGGACTGCACCAGATTTGCCAGTTCTTGCTGTGAGATGTTACCCCACTCTTCCACCAAGGCACCTGCAAGTTCCCGGCAATTTCTGGGGGGAATGGCCCTAGCCCTCACCCTCCGATTCCCTGGTCCCAGACGTGCTCAATGGGATTGAGATCCGGGCTCTTCGCTGTCGATGGCAGAACACTTACATTCCTGTCTTGCAGGAAATCCTGCACAGAACGAGCAGTATGGCTGGTGGCATTGTCATGCTGGAGGGTCATGTCAGGATGAGCCTGCAGGAAGGGTACCACATGAGGGAGGAGGATGTCTTCCCTATACTGCACAGCGCTGAGATTGCCTGCAGTGACAACAAGCTCAGTCCGATGATGCTGTGACACACCGCCCCAGACCATGACGGACCCTCCACCTCCAAATCGACCCTGCTCCAGAGTACAGGCCTCGGTGTAATGCTCATTCCTTCAACAATAAACGCAAATCTGACCATCACCCCTGGTGAGACAAAACCACGACTCGTCATTGAAGAGCACTTTTTGCCAGTCCTGTCTGGTCCAGCGACGGTGGGTTTGTGCCCATAGGCAACGTTGCTGCCGGTGATGTCTGGTGAGGACATGCCTTACAACAGGCCTACAAGCCCTCAGTCCAACCTCTCTCAGCCTATTGCTGACAGTCTGAGCACTGATGGAGGGATTGTGCGTTCCTGGTGTAACTCGGGCTGTTGTTGCCATCCTGTACCTGTCCCACAGGTGTCCTGAAAAAGTGCCGTTTCTTTTTTTGCAGAGTTTATATATATACTGTATATAGGCTCAGTTTTGTTTCGTATTCCGCAGATTTCATTTACAAAAAGCCCATGTGGTCACACATCAACCTGCAGCCAATAGCTAGCTTGTCAGTTGACGTTGGAAGTTAGCGCCGCTCTGCCCACGGAGCAGTGACAGAGTTCTATTGAGCAGTGACAGAGTTCTATTGAGCAGTGACAGAGTTCTATTGAGCAGTGACAGAGTTCTATTGAGCAGTGACAGAGTTCTATTGAGCAGTGACAGAGTTCTATTGAGCAGTGACAGAGTTCTATTGAGCAGTGACAGAGTTCTATTGAGCATTGACAGAGTTCTATTGAGCAGTGACAGAGTTCTATTCAGCAGTGACAGAGTTCTATTGAGCAGTGACACAGTTCTATTGAGCATTGACCACTTTTTGACCATGCCCGTAATGACATTCTATTCACTCTAAATTATGCTAAATTATGCTAAATGATCTGAGTAAATCGTCTAACTTTTGAACTATATATGGTAGAGACATTGGGGTTGGACAGTTGTTTTTCTGAGGCAATTCACTGCTGAATGGATATAAACATTTAATTAAATAACAATTTCAGGTTGTCAGGCCAAGGCGAGCGTTACAGTGTTTTCATACCAGAGAACGTTTCGCTTTTCTTTTCTTCACTGTGTTACAGTGTCATTGGAAAAGCAGGTCAAACATCTCTAGAGTCCTGAAGAAGGTGAAGACCCAACACATTGCAACGCAGTGTCCAGGTCAAACTGAGCTACTAAATAACGAGTGTCTGATGAGTTGTAGTGTGTGTCTGGGCATGCTTGTTCTTTTCTATTTAGTCATGTGTCATTCACCTGTCAACCCAGCGGATACGGCTTGTCAGGAAGTTGACATGACAGGTCTGAGACCAGAACTGAGACCTGATTGACTCCACCAGTCAGTGATTGGTCACAGGCGGGTTCTACAGGTCTGTCTTTGGTTGGGGTGGGTTTAAAACTGTGAGATTTTATTCCATCTGTCTGATGGGCAATGTCACAGAACGTCACAAACACTCAGCGTCATCCGGCCGTCCGTTTGACAAGATGACACAAAACCAGAGGAGAGACACACAAACTGAGGCAAGGACATCACTTCCTGTTGTCCAGAACAGACAGACAGACACTCTCTCTGTTTCCCTGTCTCTCGCTGTTAAGGAACTAGCCAAAGTATGGCTGATTCTACTGCCATTAACCAGCTGTCACTTGGCCACACACGCACACCCAAACACACACACACACGCTTGGCTACACCTTCCTAAACACGCTTCTCACTGCCAGGGGAGAGGGTCCAACAGTGTGTATGGTATCAGCCGTGTTCCCCTGTCACACCTGTGTGTGTTTAATGGCATTATGACATCATTAAAGAGCCAATGACCTCCCAACCTCCCTCCACCTCTCTGTCCTGCGTACTCATCTGAAGTGGACTTAAGCTTGTTTACTTGTTTCCGAATGTACACATATTTTCATTTAGCTAGATCTGTTTGAATGAAATAACCATGTCATTAAAGAGTGGGATAAAGAGTCAGAGGTTTGAGGGGAGAAATGATTAGGTCTAACTCTGTCTGACTCCGGGTTAATTATGTGTATGAGGTCTAACTCTGTCTGTCTGTCTCAGGAGTACATGGGCATGTATGTGTGTCACTGCACACACACACACACACACACACACACACACACACACACACACACCAAGCTTAGCCCAGCTGCTCTACTATCTGGATCTGATTCATTAACAACATCAACTAACAGCTGTACGCTTCTCTCCTCAGGAACCTGGGAAAGTCAGGACTTAGAGTGTCGTGCTTGGGACTGGGTAAGTACATTCACCTTTTAGAAACCCTCACTCAACTAGCTCTCACAGACTCACGTCAGAATTATAGACGTTCATCCATGTTTCTCAAACTTCACATTTTGAAATTGCTGCAAACGTCAAATATCAAAGTGTTTAAGGTTAAGTTTAGTTATTAACTTTGAATTTTTAAGGTTAGTAGTGTTTAAGGTTAAGGTTAGGCGTCAACTCCTAAATCTTAAAGTTAGGCATTAACTCTGCGTTGCTAAGGTACGGGTTAACGTTTGGGATAGGGCTATTTCTGTTTTAATCTCAAAAACAACTTTGTATCGTGGATTCAAACTTGCAACCTTCCACGTCAACTCCCGACATCCTCAGACATGGATGGACGTCGAATACTGACTTGTATCACTAGTGACCGCATCACTTGCGCTGAGTAGGATTTGTACTATGGCACAGATCTAGGATCAGCTTACCTTCCACAAATTATACCTTTAGCCACAATGGGGGGAATATCCAAGTGCAACTTCATCTTACACCTTGTGGGCTCATCTCATAGGTGGAAGAGGTGGAAGAGCAGCTTCCAGGCAGCATTTATGTTTCAGGAACCATACACCGCTGAGACTGTGTGTGTGTGTGTGTGTGTGTGTGTGTGTGTGTGTGTGTGTGTGTGTGTGTGTGTGTGTGTGTGTGTGTGTGTGTGTGTGTGTGTGTGTGTGTGTGTGTGTGTGTGTGTGTGTGTGTGTGCGTGCGTGTATGTGTATGAATCACACCCTCCCACACACACAGTTATAAAACACAAACTCCCACTCAAACCACAGACACACACACACACTGGGAATATTAATCATCAGTCATTTGGCGCTTGTCTGTGTTGCCATGGCTTCTCTTCTTCATTTAAACATCTGATACCTGCCTCCAGTTGCCCTTCACAACCTCTTTCTCGCTCTCTCTCGCTCTCCCTCTCTGTCTCTCTCTGTCTCTGCTTACTTCCACTAGCCTTGATGGGTTACAAACATCTCTCTCTCTCTCTCTCTCTCTCTATTCAATTCAATTAAATTCAAGGGGCATGGGAAACATATGNATAAACACACACACAGAATCACACACTCAGACAGAAATAAACACACAGAAGTAGACACACACACACAAACACTAACAAACACTCAAACTCTGAGCTCCCCCAGGGATCAATGGGCTTTCCTCTCTCAGCAGATGGAAAGCTCTTGTCTCAGCCATTAATAGCTGTATTAGCCACTGCAAACTGGATAGGGAGAGAGGGTGTGAGTGTATGTGTGTGCATTTCAATGTGTAGGGTTTGCATATGTCGTTTTTTAGCTGGAAGTCTCCGAGAAAGGATGAGAGGGGCGGGAGAGATTAAATCAGGTTGGTCAAGCAGCGAGAGGGAGAGAGTGAGAGGGAGAGAGAGAGAGAGAGAGAGAGAGAGAGAGAGAGAGAGAGAGAGAGAGGGGTGGCTGGTCTGACAGGGGTGGCTGGTCTGACAGGACAAGGTTACTGTGGGAGTAAGGAGGGATATGGGTGTCTGAGTCAGATTGGTCTGGTGGTCTGTCGTTGCAGAGATAAGGTCAGTCTCATTCCACCTGGCAGCCTCCCACTGTGCCACACACACACAAACACACACTTCCCACTGTGCCACTGTGCCCTGGGCTGGGTTTGCGTGACATACACTGCCTGATATGGGACAGCAAGGCGGGGGAGGACAGGAGGTAGGACAAGGGGGAGAGGGTGCCAAACTGGGTCTCTGTTAGGAAGCAATGCCAAAATGTGTATTTAGGCAGGTGGAGATTGTGTGTGTGCGTGTGTGTGTGTGTGTGTGCGTGCGTGTGCGTGCGTGTGTGTGCGTGTGTGTGTGTCTTTGAGCCCTCCTGCCACTGAGCATTAGTGAACAGGTTGCCTCATCACCCTAATAACAGGTCAGGTCACGCAGAGTGACAATTATACAACAGTTAAGTTTTAATCACAGTCTGTCACGCAACAATGCTACCAACATAATATACACACAGTCATACTCTTTACAATCGAACTCACACACAGTTTTGATTACATTTATAATTTATTGCTCTCACATGCTCATTTTTGTCCTTTAAGAACCAATGATGTGCTACCTTTTTGTAACATTTCTGGCAATGCTAATGTCTTTTCTTCCGAATCTAGGAGTTATGACACCAGGTCACATCAGTTGCTCAGCAACGACACAGCTGCTTGCACCATGCTGCCAGTCATGAGAAGTGTGTGGAACAAACCTAGACTACAGTATTTAGCTAGCTATATGGTGGTGTTCAAGCTGAGGTTAATCAATAAACGCTAGCAGATATTTTGATTAGTTAGGTAGCTAACTAGCTAACGTTAACTAGCTAATGTTAGCTTGCTTGTACAAAGTCCAGCAGCTAGCATCTGTAGCTAGCTAACACCAGTCAGCAGAAAGCTGTCTAGCTAACGAACAGGCAACTAAAGGTAGCTCGCCAATAAATCCCACTTATTTTGATTAGCTAGATAGCTAGCTACCTAACTACTTAACTAACGTAACGTTATACCAATCAGATGAGAGTTAACATTGACTAGGTATCTAACTAACAAACAAGGAAAGCTACCTAACTATATTTTGCCAAGTAATGTTTTTCATAGAAGGTTGAAGTCATCATGTGTAAACTGCTGATCTAGAAACTTGCGTGTAATCGAGCACAAACATGCACAAATATGCACAAATAAGATAGCGAACGTCCTTGGCTGCTATGATATCTAGTTAACGCTAACTTGTTAGGTAACTTTAGCCAACGTAAAACTGTAACGTTAGCTAACCTGTATGGCCAGTTCATTTCACCGCAATATATATTTTTTAAATTGCACAAAACATAGCTAGTTAACGTTAGTTACTTTAAGTTCAAAACCACAAACTTTGGGAAACTGCTGCTCACGTTCATTTGCACTGCACAGACCAAACTAAGGTAAGACGAGGTAGCTACATTTCAGACAGGAAAAACATTGCAGTTAGCTACGCTACAACCAAGCAAGAGAAATAAACAAACAAAATAGTTTTTGAACAAACACTTCAAGACTGTCCATTTAAATGGTCTGTTGACATCAGTGTTTTAAGAACAGAGTTGGTAGTGTAATGGTTAGAGGTACCGCCTGTGTTTCTGACGACTGTGGGTTTGCCTCCTGGAGAATACATTTCAACAGTTATTTTGTTTACAGTTTTGACAGAGCACTAGCGCCACACACACGCTTATTTTAATTTCTTAGGGGGCTCTTCAAAGAGCCTTTGGGTTCATGGAGTGGCAGGAAAGTGGCAATGAGTGTGGTGGTGTGTACTACTGCGTGTGTCTTGCTAGAACAGAGGAGAGACCAGCTCTCAGATTCTCTAGGAAGAGGTCGTTGCCCTCATCCGTGAGATGCACGCCATCCTTACGGTACTGCCTAGAGACACAGTGCTTTATGGCCGAGTAGCAGATTGTGGGCATGCGCCTGTCACAGGGAAAAGGAAGTTGGCCCATGTGGAACTGACAAACGACTTATGCCAATTCAAACGCACGCAGTAAACATGGTACTTCACACACAATCAATACTTAAAACGTATGTTCTGTTCCAAATCTGTGAGTTCTCCCACCTGTCTTCATATTTATACTGCCATTTATACATGAGGACATGCGTGCTCTTTTACTGGAGTTGGACAGCTGTGTACAGCATTACTTAGGACATTTGTAGCTGAAGTTTTGTATTCAAGGGTTTCCAATTTCAGATTTGTAAATATGCCTATCATTTCTCTTAAGAGTTTTGTAATTGTCTAATGACTTTGTATTTTGCAGGTGTTTCTAAGCAGTTTGTCATTTGTTGCAGTGTTTGTATCAGGAGTCATCAAAATGGCTCTTGACGATCCACAGGCTGATGCAGGCTTTCTTGTTAAACCCCAGTGCCACCAGACCTGATTCTACAACTCAGCTGTTCATGGACCATGAATAGTAGAATCAGGTCTGGTAGAAACTAGGCTGGTAGAAACTAACAAAAAAATCCTGCATAAACCTGTAGCTTGTCAAGAGCCATTGTGGCCAAATGAATTGTATTTACAAAGTTAACTATATCTGATGAATGTACACTACCATTCAAAAGTTTGGGGTCACTAAGAAATGTCCTTGTTTTTGAAAGAAATATATTTTTTGTCCATTAAAATAACATCAAATTGATCAGAAATACAGTGTAGACATTGTTAATGTTGTAAATGACTATTGTAGCTGGAAACGGCTGATTTTTTATTGAATATCTGCATTGGTGTACAGAGTCCCATTATCCAAGTTTATCATTTTAAAAGGCTAATTGATCATTAGAAAAACCTTTTGCAATTATGTTAGCACAGCTGAAAACTGTGTCCTGATTAAAGAAGCAATAAAACTGGCCTTCTTTAGACTAGTTGATTATCTGTAGCATCCACATTTGTGGGTTCGATTACAAGCTCAAAATGGCCAGAAACGAAGACCTTTCTTCTGAAACTTGTCAGTCTATTCTTGTTCTGAGATTTGAAGGCTATTCCATGCGAGAAATTGCCAAGAAACTGAAAATCTCGTACAACGCTGTATACTACTCCCTTCACAGAACAGCGCAAACTGGCTCTAACCAGAATAGAAAGAGGAGTGCACAACTGAGCAAGAGGACAAGTACAAGTCCTCAACTGGCAGCTGCATTAAATAATACCCACAAAACACCAGTCTCAACGTCAACAGTGAAGAGACGACTCCGGGATGCTGGCCTTCTAGGCAGAGTTGCAAAGAAAAAGCTGTATCTCAGACTGGCCAATAAAAAGAAAATATTAAGTTGTGCAAAAGAACACAGACACTGGACAGAGGAACTCTGCCTAGAAGGCCAGCATCCCGGAGTCGCCTCTTCACTGTTGACGTTGAGGCTGGAGTTTTGTGGGTGTCCTCCCTGTAGTCAGTAATCAAGCCCACTACTTTTGTGTCGTTTGCAAACTTGATGATTGAGTTGGAGGCATGTATGGCCACACAGTTGTGGGTGAACAGGGAGTACAGGAGGGGGCTGAGCACGCACCCTTGTGGGGCCCCAGTGTTGAGGGTCAGCGAAGTGGAGATGGTGTTTCCTAACTTCACCACCTGGGGTGAAAGTCCAGGACCCAATTGCACAGGGTGGGGTTCAGACCCAGGGCCTCCAGCTTGATGATGAGCTTGGAGGGTACTATGGTGTTAAATGCTGAGCTGTAGTCAATGAACAGCATTCTTACATAGGTATTCCTCTTGTCCAGACGGGGCAGTGTGCAGTGTTATAGACCAATTTATTTGTTGCCCTGTTTATCAAAAGTGTTGAAACAACTTGTCAGCAATCAACTTACTGGCTTTCCTGTGGGCCGGCTAAGGGGTATTGATGTCTCTGAGGGGTCTTTGGCCTAGTTTGCTAACTACCTCTCTCAAAGAGTGCAGTGTATAAAGTCAGAACATCTGTTGTCTCAGCCACTGCCTGTCACCAAGGAGTACCCCAAGGCTCGATCCAAGGTCCCATGCTCTTCTCATTTTACATCAACAACATAGCTCAGTCAATAGGAAGCTTTCTCATCTATTTACATGCAGATGATACAGTCTTATACTCAGCTGGCCCCTCCCAGGATTTTGCATTAAACGCTCTAAAACAAAGCTTTGTTCAACAAGCTTTCTCTGCCCCTAACCTTGTTCTGAACACCTCCAAAACAAAGGTAATGTGGTTTGGCAAGAAGAATGCCCCTCTCCCCACCGCTGTGATTACTACCTGTGAGGGTTTAGAGCTTGAGGTAGCCATCTCATACAAGTACTTGGGAGTATGGCTAGACGGTACACTGGCCTTCTCTCAGCACATCTCAAAGCTGCAGGCTAACGTTAAATCTAGACTTGGTTTCCTCTATCGTAATTGCTCCTCTTTCACCCCAGCTGCCAAACTAACCCCATTCAACTAACCCCATGACCATCCTACCCATGCAAGATTACGGAGATGTAATTTATAGATTGGCAGGTAAGGGTGCTCTCGAGCGGCGAGATGTTCTTTGCCATTCGGTCATCAGATTTGCCACCAATGCTCCTTATAGGAAACATCACTGCACTCTATACTCCTCTGTAAACTGGTCATCTCTGTATACCCGTCACAAGACCCACTGGTTGATGCTCATTTATAAAATCCTCTTAGGCCGTTTTCTGCAGCTAGAGACTGAAACGAGCTGCAATAATCACTCAAACTGGACAGTTTTATCTCCATCTCTTCATTCAAAGACTCAATCATGGACACTCTTACTGACAGTTGTGGCTGCTTCACGTGATGTATTGTTGTCTCTACCTTCTTGCCCTTTGTGCTGTTGTCTGTGCCCAATAATGTTTGTACCATGTTTTGTGCTGCTACCATGTTGTTCTGTTGCCATGTTGTGTTGCTACCATGTTGTTGTAATGTTGTGTTGCTACTATGCGGTGTCGTCATGTATTGCTGCCATAATGTGTTGTTGTCTTAGGTCTCTCTTTATGTAATGCTGTGGTGTCTCTCTTGTGGTGATGTGTTTGGTCCTATATTTTATTTGTATTTCAGCCTCCTTCCCCACTGCAGGACTTTCACTTTTTGGTAGGCCGTCAATGTAAGTTAGAATTTGTTCTTAACTTGCAGATAAATGTTAAATAAAATAAATATGTACACTACCAGTCAAAAGTTTTAGAAACCCTAATCATTCAAGGGTTTTTCTTTATATTTACTATTTTCATCATTGTAGAATAATAGTGAAGACATCAAAACTTTGAAATAACACATATGGAATAATTTAGTAACCATCAAAGTGTTCAACAAATCAAAATATATTTTATATTTGATATTCTTCAAGGTAGCCACCCTTTTCCTTGATGACAGCTTTGCACACTCTTAGCATTCTCTCAACCAGCTTCATGAGGTTATAACTAGGAATGCATTTCAATTAACAGGTGTGACTTGTTAAAAGTAAATTTGTGGAATTTCTTTCCTTCTTAATGCGTTTGAGCCGATCAGTTGTGATATGACAAGGTAGGGGGGGTATACTGAAGATAGCCCTATTTGGTAAAATACCAAGTCCATGTTATTGCAAGAACAGCTCAAAAAGGCAAAGAGAAATGACAGTCTGTCATTACTTTAAGACATGAAGGTCAGTCAATATGGAAAATTTCAAGAACTTTAAAGTTTCTTCAAGTGTTGTGGCAAAAACCATCAAGTGCTATGACGAAGCTGGCTCTCATGAGGACTGCCACAGGAAAGTTACCAGCCTCAGAAAATGCCAATTAACTGCACCTCAGATTGCAGCCCAAATAAATGCTTCACAGAGTTCAAGTAACAGACACATCTCAACATCAACTGTTCAGAGACTGCGTGAAGCAGGCCTTCATGGTCAAATTGCTTTAACGAAACCACTACTAAAGGACACCAATAAGAAGAAGAGACTTGGTGGAATACGCCATCTCATCTGGTTTGCACTTAGTGGGACTATCATTTGTTTTTCAACAGGACAATGACCCAAAACACACCTCCAGACTGTGTAAGGGCTATTTGACCAAGAAGGAGAGTGATGGAGTGCTGCATCAGATGACCTGGCCTCCACAATCACCCGACCTCAACCCAATTGAGATGGTTTGGGATGAGTTGGACCGCAGAGTTAAGGAAAAGCAGCCAACAAGTAATCAGCATATGTGGAACTCCTTCAAGACTGTTTGAAAAGCATTCCAGGTGACTACCTCATGAATGCCAAGACTTTGCGAGAATGCCAAGACTGTGCAAAGCTGTCATCAAGGCAAAGGGTGGATATATTTTGATTTGTTTAACACGTTTTTGGTTACTACATGATTCCATATGTGTCATTTCAGAATGTTGATGTCTTAACTATTATTCTACAATGTAGAAAATTGTAAAAATAAAGAAAAACCCTTGAATGAGTAAATTATATAAGGTGATTAAATAAGATGGTGCTTGGTTCATGACCATCTGTGCTCTCAGTACAGTACACTCCAGACCTTGGTTCATGGCATTCTGTGCTCTCGGTACAGCACGCTGCAGTCCTTGGTTCATGGCATTCTGTGCTCTTGGTACAGCACGCTGCAGTCCTTGGTTCATGGCATTCTGTGCTCTCGGTACAGCAAGCTGCAGTCCTTGGTTCATGACCATCTGTGCTCTCAGTACAGTACGCTCCAGTCCTTGGTTCATGGCATTCTGTGCTCTCAGTACCATACACTGCAGTCCTTGGTTCATGGCCATCTGTGCTTTCGGTACACTACACTGCAGTCCTGAATTCTGCTGATACAGTGTTGATAGATTGAACGATTCAATATGAGAAGTCCCTCTTGACGTTTTTACTGCTTAGAATTAACTGCAATATACAATTACCAAACGGGTTAGCGCTTCGACCGCCAGTCGATTTACGGTTGTTCTGTGGTACGGTCGATAAGTTCCTCACTGGCTTTCTCCCTTGCTAATTGGCTAGGAGGGAGAACATAAACTAAGTGTCTGTGTGCGTGTGTGTGTGCGTGCGTGTGTGTTTCCCTCATGCTAATTGGCTAGGGAAGAGGCAACAGAATGTGAGTAAGGGGGAAATTGATCAGTGTAATCTGATCCTTCAGCACTTTCTGAATAACCTTTTATTTTCATATCACCTCCCATCTCCTCTTCTTCAATCTCTCCCATCCTCTCTCCCATCCTCTCTTGCTTATGTCTCCCTGATCATAGGTGGAGGAGGGTTTATCAGGGTTTGGGACAGTCAATGAGACAGACCATATAGTCGTAGTGTAGCTGGTGTGTAGGTGGGGAGACTGACTAGAGCAGATGAGTAATGGAATTTTTCTATTAAAAGGGCACAGAGTGTCTTTGTGTTATTTAGCAGGACAGGGCTGGGTCCCAGAGCAGACAGGTGGAGGTGGGCAGTGGGACAGTGGTGAATGATGGGAGCAGACAGCCTGGAAGACAGCTTAGTCATCGCAATCGCCATGGCCCTCATCTATTCTATTTTACTCTTTTCTTTTCGATTTTGTTATTTTCTATTCTATTTTAATAGAAAGATACAAGAAGATAATTGTGTGAAAGGAAAACAGCCTGCTCGCATAATTCCTTCTCTCATCTACGCGCTCTCCTCCTCTCACATTTTCCCTTCGCTTGTGGCCTTCAGTGCTCAACGAATCAGCTGAACTAATGCATTACTAAACCCGCTACAATCATGCAGTACAGTGTACAGCCAGCAAGCAGTTTAGCAGTTCCACCGGCGGGCCCCGGTGGCAATAAATGAAGAAAATCAAAAGCTTACCTTGACTTGGATGAGTTCAAGTTTTGAATGCCATAGCCAGCTAGCTAACATAGCATCCCTCTCTGTTTGAGCCGGGTGTTTAAGTAGGCTAAACTAGCAATCTGCATTCACTAGCTAAGTGAACGTTAAAGTGAAAAAAATGCAATGAAATATAACTTGCTCTCTCTCTTTCTTGCTTCTCCTTCATTTTTAAAGAAATTAATTTGTTCAAAACTGTTCAACTATTGTCTTTCTCTCTCTTTGAGTCAACTACTGACTACATTTTATACACTGCAGTGCTAGCTAGCTGTAGTTTATGCTTTCAGTACTAGATTCATTCTCTGATCCTTTGATTGGGTGGACAACATGTTAGTTCACGCTGCAAGAGCTCTAATAGGTTGAAGGACGTCCTCCAGAAGTTATCATAATTACTGTGCAAGTCTATGGAAGGGGGTGAGAACCATGAGCCTCCTAGGTTTTGTATTGAAGTCAATGTACCCAGAGGAGGATGGAAGCTAGTTGTCCTCCGGTTGCTACACCATGGTGCTACCCTACAGAGTGCTGTTGAGGCTACTGTAGACATTAATTGCAAAACAGTGTGTTTTAATAATCAATTATTTGGTGACGTGAATGTATTGTGTATAGTTTTATTTAAAAATGTTAACTTTTTTATGTTTCACAACAAAAAAAAAATCACAGAGGAGGACGGTCCTCCCCTTCCTCCTCTGAGGAGCCGCCACTGCTCTGTACACATGCTATTCTCTGCTTGCATGCTGTTCTCCTGACAGGACAGATTTGTCCCGTATACTGAAGTGCCGGCAGCTTATGTCTGCTGTCTGCTGTCTGCAGGTGCTCATCAGTGTTGTCTCAGGGATTAGGCCTGTAGGAATTACTCCTACCGACATCCCAGTCTCAGCCTTTACACATGTTTAGTAACTGTTAGCACAACGTCTGACATTCTGACAATGGCATATGCAGTGCTTGACCTGGACTGAAATAGGTACTCATTTTGGGTGCCGGTAATGTTTATATTTAGGTACAGGAACACCTCAATCTTTTTTGAGCTAATATTCCATAGGAGGTGCCGAACTCAAACAGAAGAAAATTTGAGGTGCTGGTATTCAGTTTCGGTGAGCTCCTTTCCAAGTGAAGTACTGGGCATATGTATAGTACTGCACATAGAAGCAAAGTTTCACAATTATGTGATGCTACCACTTCTAATTGCTACATCTGTCTCTGTTTCAGGTACATGGGTAACGTTTGGCAGTCAGATTACAGATGAGGTAAGACGATCGTTACCTGATGTTTTTATACTTGGTTTTATGAATCAGAGTGTACTCTGGGTAAAATCTCTTTGGTTCAGTTAGTGTACATTTTTTATTTTTTATTTCAAGTCAATTATGAACAAATTCTTATTTACAATGACGGCCTACACCGGCCAAACCCGGATGAAGCTGGGCCAATTGTGTGCCGACCTATGGGACCCCCAATCACGGCCGGTTGGGTTGTGACACAGCCTGGATTCGAATTTGTGATACAGTACTGCAGTGTAATGTGTGGTAGGTGTATAGAAAAACACCTGATATAAATACCTTTCAGCGGTTATCACACACCCTCAGTAAAAGAGCCAATCGCTTCGCATTAGGTGCATTTGTGACACTGATTTATCATTTGATGTACTGTACATGCCAACGATTTATGTGAACGATTCAAAACAAGAATTATTGGACAATTGCCTTATTAGAGTAAGACAAACTGAGGATAATGCATTGTTGCAATCACGTCAAAGAATCCCTCTCCTCACCTACAGTCCTAATTCAAGGTCGATCAAGGATGTGGTTAATAGACCCCCTGAGGTGTTGCTATAAGAGACTCCTCAAATTTTACAGGATTGTTTACTCAGGTCAGATGTACCTATGGAGAAAAACATCACAGTTCATGTCTATTATTCCTGATGGTAATTTCCCTTGTCACAACTGTGTCCACTGGGATGCCATGATCAGAGGGAACTCTCTTATCAATCCTCATTCCGATGAGAGGATAATGGTTTGAGTTACAATAACATGTAACACAAAATATGTTGTATATCTCCTTAAGTGTTCTTGTAAATTGTATTATTTGGGTAAGACTAAACGTGAACCTAAGACAATGATATGTGAGCATAACAGCACCATTCACAACCATGATGAAAGATTACCTATTGCCAGACATTTCAACAGCCATAATCATGAACTAAGAGCCTTACGTTATATGGGCATTGAATTGGTGTAGGCGCCACGTGGGGGAGGAGTTATGGATTAATGACCTCTCCAGAGAGAGACATAATTGGATAGACCGCTTGGGAACTCCTGCCCCAGCAGGCCTCAATGACGAATGGTATTTTTCCATTTTTTTTTGTAGTAGGTTCTAAATAGGCTAAATATTTAGGTAATGACATCATAATGTATTGTGTGTTTCTTTGTCTTTATTTGCTGTTGATGTTTCCCCCACAGCGCCCTCTGCTGGGATCTCTTGATCGGGACAATACTTATAATAATGCCCACCTGTGTGGTATTGTTGCATGGACCCACTGTCGCAGAAACTCACACACACACGCAAACACAAACACACACACACACACACACACACACACACAAACACACACACACACACAAAAAACACACACACACACAAACACACATATATGCGTGCCGTTGACATGCATACAGACAGTCAGTTCTGCAGAAGGGACGTCCCACCGCACGCACACACACACACACACAGACAGGCTTGCTTTTAGGCAAAATAATCTGTGTCCTCATTGCCTTCCCCCTGGCCCCCGTCTCCTCTGGCACCCCTCTCCCCTCCCCTGGCTCCCCTCTCCCCTTTCCCCTGGCTCCCCTCTCCCCTGGCTCCCCTCTCCCCTGGCTTCCCTCTCCATGTTCAGTCAACCCTGCCTTGGGTCCCATCCAGTGTCCATGTCTGTCCCTAAGCCGCTTAAGCCACTCATATGCTGTCACACAAGACACATACACACACTCACTGCTGTCCCTGCCGAAGGACCCATCCACCGCATTTACCCTCAGCATCATCACGGTCTCCCACCCACACAGCCAACCTCAACAGAGTCCTCTTCGGATGTCCACTCCACATGTCTCTCTTGAACCTGTTCAGCCCTATAAACCTAGCACCAACCACAAGCCATGACAAAGCCCTATCCAATCCCTGTATATGCATAGGCTTATGAGCCCAAGCCTGAAACAAAAAGAAACTATATTTTAATGATGATTGTGCCATTATATAATGCATAGCATACCACATATTACGCATGGCAGAAAAACATAAAACAAAACTGATTTTAGGATAACTTTATTTTGAAGTCTAGTCGACTAGTCGCCTTTGAGTGTGCTGGATGTACTGGATGTGTTATTAGGCATACTGGATGGACTGTGTTATTAGGCATACTGGATGGACTGTGCTATTAGGCATACTGGATGGACTGTGTTATTAGGCATACTGGATGGACTGTGTTATTAGGCATACTGGAAGGTCTGTGTTATTAGGCATACTGGATGGACTGTGTTATTAGGCATACTGGATGGACTGTGTTATTAGGCATACTGGATGGACTGTGTTATTAGGCATTGGATGACTTTGACCTTTATATATATATAGTTAATATCTCACCACAATATATATAGTTAAATATAATTATATACACCACCGGTCAAAAGAAAACCTACTCATTCAAGGGTTCATCTTTATTTTGACTATTTTCTACATTGTAGAATAATAGTGAAGACATCAAAACTATGAAATAACACATATGGAATAATGTAGTAACCAAAAAAGTGTTCAACAAATCAAAATATATTTTATATTTGAGATTCTTCAAATAGTTACCCTTTAACTTGATGACAGCTTTGCACACTCTTGGCATTCTCTCAACCATCTTCATGAGGTAGTCACCTGGCATGCATTTCAATTAACAGGTGTGTCTAGTTAAAAGTTAATTTGTGGAATTTATTTCCTTCTTAAAGCGTTTGAGCCAATCAGTTGTGTTGTGACAAGGTAGGGGGGTATACAGAAGATAACCCTATTTGGTAAAAGACCAAGTCCATTTTATGGCAAGAACAGCTCTAATAAGCAAAGAGAAACGACAGTCCATCATTACTTTAAGACATGAAGGTCAGACGATACGGAAAGTTTCAAGAAAGTTTCTTCAAGTGTTGTCGCAAAAACCATCAAGCTCTGTGATGAAACTGGCTCTCATGAGGACTGCCACAGGAAAGGAAGACCCAGAGTTACCTCAGCTACAGAGGATAATTTCAATAGAGTTACCAGCCTCAGAAATTGCATCCCAAATAAATGTTTCACAGAGTTCAAGTAAAGGACACATCTCAACATCAACTGTTCAGAGGAGATTGTGTGAAACAGGCCTACATGGTCAAATTGCTGCAAAGAAACCACTACTAAAGGACATTTAATAAGAAGAAGAGACAAGCTTAGGCCAAGAAAAAAATATTTATTTAGAATTCAAGGCACACTTAACCAGCATTCTGCAGCGATACCCCATCCCATCTGGTTTGGGCTTAGTGGGACTATCATTTGTTCTTCAAAAGGACAATGACCCGACACACCTCCAGGCTGTGTAGGGGTTATTTGACCAAGATGGAGAGTCATGGAGTGCTGCATCAGATGACCTGTCCTCCACAATCCCCCGAACTCAACCAAATTGAGTGCTCAGCATATGTGGGCACTCCTTCAAAACATTCCAGGTGAAGCTGGTTGAGAGAATGCCAAGAGTGTGCAAAGCTGTCATCAAGGCAAAGGGTGGCTATTTGAAGAATTTCAAATATAAAATATATTTTGATTTGTTTAATCCATTTTTGCTTACTGCATGATTCCATATGTGTTATTTCATAGTTTTGATATCTTCACTGCAATGTAGAAAATAGTAAAAATAAAGAAAAACCCTTGAATGAGTAGGTGCTCTAAAATGTTTGACCGGTAGTGTATAGTTGTATGTAGTTTATATAGTTAATATATAGTTATATATAGTTCTACACTACAGTTCAAACGTTTGGGGTCACTTAGAAATGTCCTTGTTTTTGAAAGAAAAGCAATTTTTTTGTCCATTAAAATAACATCAAATTGATCAGAAATACAGCGTAGACATTGTTAATGTTGTAAATGACTACTGTAGCTGGAAATGGCAGATTTTTTATGTAATATCTACATAGGCGTAGCAGCAACCATTACTTCTGTGTTCCAATGGCACGTTGTGTTAGCTAATCCAAGTTGATCATTTTAACAGGCTAATTGATCGTTAGAAAACCCTTTTCAATTATGTTAGCACAGCTGAAAACTGTTGTCCTGATTAAAGAAGCAATAAAACTGGCCTTCTTTAGACTATTTGAGTATCTGGAGCATCAGAATTTGTGGGTTCGATTACAGGCTCAAAATGGCCTGAAACAAAGACCTTTCTTCTGAAACTTGTCAGTCTATCTTTGTTCTGAGAAATGAAGGCTAGAGATGAACGTACTTTGGTGTGAAAAGTGCAAATCAATCACAGAACAACAGCAAAGGACCTTGTGAAGATGCTGGAGGAAACAGGTACAAAAGTATCTATATCCAAATTAAAACGAGTCCTATATCGACATAACCTGAGAGGCCGCTCAGCAAGGAAGAAGCCATTGCTCCAAAACCACCATGAAAAAGCCAGACAACGGTTTGCAACTGCACATGGGGACAAAGATCGTACTTTTTGGAGAAATGTCCTCTGGTCTGATGAAACAAAAATAGAACTGTTTGGCCATAATGACCATCGTCATGTTTGGAGGAAAAAGGGGGAGGCTTGCAAGCCGAAGAACACCATCCCAACCGTGAAGCACGGGGGTGGCAGCATCATGTTGTGGGGGTGCTTTGCTGCAGGAGGGACTGGTGTACTTCACAAAATAGATGGCATCATGAGGATGTAAAATTATGTGGATATATTGAACGAACATCCCAAGACATCAGTCAGGAAGTTAAAGTTTGGTTGCAAATGGGTCTTCAAAATGAACAATTACCCAAAGCATACTTCCAAAGTTGTGGCAAAATGGCATAAGGACAACAAAGTCAAGGTATTGGAGTGGCCATCACAAAGCCATGACCTCAATCCCATAGATAATTTGTGGGCAGAACTTAAAAAGTGTGTGCGAGCAAGGAGGCCTACAAACCTGACTCAGTTACACCTGCTCTGTCAGGAGGAATGGGACAAAATTCAACCAAATTATTGTGGGAAGCGTTTGGAAGAAATGTTTGACCCAAGTTAAACAATTTAAAGGCAATGCTACCAAATACTAATTGAGTGAATGTAAACTTAAAGCTGAAATACATAATTTCACATTTCACATTCTTAAAATGAAGTCGTGATCCTAACTGACCTAAAACAGGGATTTTTACCAGGATTAAATGTCACGAATTGTGAAAAACTTAGTTTAAATGTATTTGGCTAAGATGTATGTAAACTTCCAACTTCAAATGTACCTACCTACGGTGCCTTGCTAAAGTATTTAAAAAAATGGAAAAGTGCTGAGTGCATATGTATTCACCCCTTTGTCTGGCGCAAACCCAACACCTCTCATCACCCCGTGAACACCATCATGTTTTTCATCGGCAGGGACTGGGAAACTGGACAGAATTGAAGGAATGATGTATGGTGCTAAATACAGGGAAATTCTTGAGGGAAACCTCTTTCAGTCTTCCAGAGATTTGAGACTGGGATGGAGGTTCACCTTCCAGCAGGACAATGACCCCAAGCGTACTGCTAAAGCAACACTCGAGTGGTTTAAGGGGAAACATTTACATGTCTTGGAATGGCCTAGTCAAAGCCCAGACCTCAATCCAATTGAGAATCTGTGGTATGACTTAAAGATTGCTGTACACCAGCGGAAGCCATCCAACTTGAAGGAGCTGGAGCAGTATTGCATTGAAGAATGGACAAAAATCCCAGTGGCTAGATGTGCCAAGCTTATAGAGACATACCCAAGAGACTTGCAGCTGTAATTGCTGCAAAAGGTGTCTCTACAAAGTATTGACTTTGGAGGGTGAATAGTTATGCAAGCTCAGGTTTTCATTGTTTTTGTCTTATTTCTTGTTTGTTTCACAATAAAAATATTTTGCATCTTCAAAGTGGTTGGCATGTTGTGTAAATCAAATTATACAAACCACCCAAAAATCTATTTTAATTCTAGGTTGTAAGGCAACAAAATAGGAAAAATGCCAAGGGGGTGAATACTTTCCCAAGCCACCGTACCTACCTACTTTATCTACAGGAAAATGTGCTATTTTAGTATTTCTCCAGTAGGTGTCCTCAAGGAGAAAGCTTCCACTTATATGTCAAAGATAATAAAACAAAAACACTACAGTGGAAACTACAATAAAGTCTGGAAAGGCATTACAGTGAATAGCATAGTATTTACACCATAGTATAGTATTTACACCATAGTATAGTATTTACACCATAGTATAGTATTTACACTATAGTATAGTATTTATACCATAGTATAGTATTTACACCATAGTATAGTATTTACACCATAGTATAGTATTTACACCATAGTATAGTATTCATACCATAGTATAGTATTTATACAATAGTATAGTATTTACACCATAGTATAGTATCTACACCATAGTATAGTATTCATACCATAGTATAGTATTTACACCATAGTATAGTATTTACACTATAGTATAGTATTCATACCATAGTATAGTATTTATACCATAGTATAGTATCTACACCATAATATAGTATTCATACCATAGTATAGTATTTACACCATAGTATAGTATTTATACCATAGTATAGTATTTACACCATAGTATAGTATTTATACCATAGTTTAGTATTTACACCATAGTATAGTATTTACACCATAGTATAGTATTTATCCATAGTGTAGTATTTATACCATAGTATAGTATTTATACCATAGTATAGTATTTACACCATAGTATAGTATTTATCCATAGTGTAGTATTTACACCATAGTATAGTATTTACACCATAATAAGTAATTACAATTTAGCAAATTAACACTGGAGTGATAGATGTGCAGATGATGATGTGCAAGTAGAAATACTGGTGTGCAAAAGAGCAAAAAAAGTCAATAAAAACAATATGGGGATGAGGTAGGTAGTTGGATGGGCTATTTACAGATGGGCTGTGTACAGATGCAGCGATCGGTAATCTGCTCAGATAACAAACAAAGCGTGCCAAATTCAAAATAAAAATGTGTAAATTGAACATTCATGGAAATACAAGTGTTGCATACGGTTGCAAAGATTAGAGTATTGTTAACACAGTGTCCAAAGAAGGGCCAGGTGCATACAGAATGGTGTCGACTGCGTAGAGGTGGATCAAGGAATCACCCGCAGCAAGAGCGACATCATTGATATATACAGAGAAAAGAGTCGGCCCAAAAATTGAACCCTGTGGTACCCCTATAGAGACTGCCAGAGGTCCTGACAACAGGCCCTCCGATTTGACACACTCAACTCTGTCTGAGAAGTAGTTGGAGAACCAGGCGAGGCAGTCATTTGAGAAACCAAGGCTCTTGAGTCTGACGATAAGAATACGTTGATTGTCAGAGTCAAAAGCCAGGTCGATGAAGACGGCTGCACAGTACTGTCTTTTATCGATGGCGGTTATGATATCATTTAGTACCTTGAGCATGGCTGAGGTGCACCTGTAACCAGCTCGGAAACCAGATTGCACAGCGGAGAAGGTATGGTGGGATTCGAAATGGTCAGTGATCTGTTTTTTATCTTGGCTTTCGAAGACTTTTGAAAGGCAGGGCAGGATGGATATAGGTCTGTAACAGTTTGGGTCTAGAGTGTCACCCCCTTTGAAGAGGGGGATGACCAAGGCAGCTTTCCAGTCTTTAGGAATCTCAGACGGTACGAAAGAGAGGTTGAACAGACTAGTAATAGGGGTTGCAACAATGGCAGGTCCAGATTGTCTAGCCCCAAACACACACACACACACACACACACACACACACACACACACACACACACACACACATTTTTTTATTTTTTTTTTATTTACCTTTATTTTACAAATTCTTATTTTCAATGACAGCCTAGGAACAGTGGGTTAACTGCCTGTTCAGGAGCAGAACGACAGACTTGTACCTTGTCAGCTCAGGGAATTGAACTTGCAACCTTTCGGTTACTAGTCCAATGCTCTAACCACTAGGCTACCCTGCCGCCCCTTTTGTGTAACAGGGGGACAATTTGGGGTGGTGGTTTGATGGTGAATTGTGAATTTGGGCTGGTGTTTGGCTCTGGGGGTTGCAGTAAGTAGACAGTAGGGAGATTCATGTGGTGACAGTGTAGAGATTAGCAGTAATTGGATTTTTAAATTGCAGTGAGTTAATGTGATTATGAAGGCGTGTCAGAGTAACCATGACCTTGTCTTACGTCTTTCAGACTTTCTCTCTCTCCCTTTCTCCTAACGTCTCCTCGTTTCTGTGCTGCTCTCTTCTCCCTTTCCCTCTCATTCAATTAGCCTCTTCTTCTCTCTGAAACTCCTCCTTCCACCGCACTCTTCCTCTCCTCCTCTCTATCAATTCAATTCAATGGCTTTAGCAGCATGAGTAACATATGTTAACATTGCCAAAGCAAGTGAAGTAGATAATAAACAAAAGTGATACCCTCTCTCTCTCTCTCTGCTGTGTTGTACCAGAGAAGGTCATATTTCCGTTTATAGATAAGCCCATTGACAGAGTGAAGAAGGCTACAGTTTTCACTTTAGGTGGTTTTTAGGAACATTAAAAAAGCACAATATCTCTACCCATGTCTTTCTTCACCTTCCTCTAAGTCTCTCTCTCCCTGTCTCTATTCCTCTCTTTCTCTTTCTATCTCTCTGTCTCTATCTCTGTCTCTCTCTCTGTCAGTCATCCATCAATCAGTGTTTCATTTCACAGTCTATTGTCCCTGCTCTATCACAACCACTTTGAGATTGGCTGACTTTTGTCACCAGTCATTCTGTGCAGCCAGTGTTCATCTCCATTCTGAGCAGCCAGTGTTCCAGCTCCATTCTGAGCAGCCAGTGTTTCAGCTCCATTCTGAACAGCCAGTGTTTAAGCTCCATTCTGAGCAGCCAGTGTTTCAGCTCCATTCTGTGCAGCCAGTGTTTCAGCTCCATTCTGAGCAGCCAGCTTTCAGCTCCATTCTGTGCAGCCAGTGTTTCAGCTCCATTCTGTGCAGCCAGTGTT
>QNTS01003841.1:8873-23891 GCA_003317085.1 Hucho hucho
AAAACTGTTAACCATTTGTCTGTGAGTAAAACAGAACGGATATGGCAGGCGAAACCCCGAGGAATTTCTGTCCTGGAAAAAGTGGTTTTCACAGAGTGCCTCATTTGGAACCCCTCCCTCATGAAAATGCCCATAAAAGGGCATATGAATGCAGTACCGATCGCTTCCTCTGGATGTCAACAGTCTCGAGAAAGTGTTTTGATTCTGTATAGATGCTTTAGAGCAGAGAAGAAGAGGGAATAAGGAAGTGCCTCTTTGGAACTCTATAGGAGTGGATGCGCGCTCTCGGGAAGCGCGCACTGTGTTTTTTACCGTCTTTAGAGCTCAGTTTATATTCCGGTTGATTTATTATAGTAAATATACGTAAAAGTGTTCCTAAGGATACATTTAAAATGATGTTTGATTGTTCTTGGACAAGTTTATAGGTATAAGATGAACGAGTTCTAGTCACCAAATGGAGATTTATGGATGAAATACATGACTTTTTCTAACAAAAGAACCATGGATTGTCTTCATTGGACCTTAGCAGAAGTTCTTCAACAGGTAATTGATTTGTTTTCGCTGTGAAATGTGTTATGTGTGTGCCGTGATGGCTAATCGATTCATGGCTATGGGAAAAATATGTGAGGTGCTACCCTCAAACAATCAAATGTAGTGCTTTCGTCGTAAAGCCTTTTTGAAATCTGACAACGCTGTGATATTGCCAAGAAACAGAGCTTTTGATGAGTATGGAACACTTGTATATTGGTGGATGTTTAATAATTCAACTTTTGGATTTTGAATTTGGCGCCTCACATTTCACCGGGTAGTGTCGGGAGTGGGGCGCTAGCGCCCCAGCAATCCCCAAGAGGCTACAGCTAGAGGGGGGTGAGTTGTCTGGCCTGACTCCATTCTATGAGTCTGTTATGCAGGCTTGGAGAGTTCTTGTAAAGTCCCGTAAGGCCGGCACGCCACCAGGGATGTGGCTTTTTGAAGAGCCTCTGTTTTACAACACTGCCATCCAGTCCCGTGCTATGGGTTCAGCCAGCCTACGTTCATGCCTGTTAGGTGTGGGGTGTACCAAACTGGATCATCTGATGCGGAGTAGGAGCAGATCGTTGGAGGAGCTGGTAGAAAGAGCGGGGATCCGATCATCTCGCCTACTGAGGAAGGTCGTCGCTGAGGTCTGTGATTCCCTGCCAGTACTTCATCTGCAGTATGTGACTGATACTTCCAATTCGGATCGGTGGAAGGAGGGTCTGGATTATGTGTTCCCTGCACTGATTGTTAGTGCTGCGGCGGGGGCATTCGAGGAAGACGTGGGGATGCTGCTTTCCTTCGATACCCCGGAGCTGGGGGAGTTCAAGGAGGTGGGAAAGAAGGCCATGTACAGAATATGTGTGAAAGTGTCCCATGCCTCTTCCCTGGAAGGGGTAAAATCGACGAGGTGGGTGGGTGTGTTTGGTCCAGGTGCATCCCCAAAAGGCTGTTGGAGGACTTTATACAAACTGCCTATTGAAAAGAGGACAGCTGACTTCCAATGGAGGATAATACATGGAGCTATAGCCACAAATATGCAACTGGTACACCTGGACCCGACAGTTGGGGAAGGGTCCATTCTGTGCTGAGTCTGAATCTCTGGCACATCTGTTTTTACAGTGTCCCAGGTTGGTCGGGATGATTGACCTGATCAATAGCTGGTTCTCAGCTCTGGGAGAGGTTTTCTCTTCTCAACTGTTTATATTTGGGCTAAAGTACAGGTTTAGTTGAAGGGGTGTGTGTATGTTGCTTAATTCTGTGTTGGGGGCAGCTAAATTAGCGATATGGAAGACCCGAAAGAACAGTATTCGGGGACAGGGGTCTGTGGATGTGGTGGGAATGCTGGAGGGAATGTTGGCAGCGAGACTGAGGGTTGAGTTTTCCTATTATAAACTTGTTAGCAATATTGATCTGTTTATGAGTATATGGGGTATTCAGAGGCTGTTGTGTTTAGTTACATTGGAGGAGGATTTGGAGTTGTGTTTTTAATTGATGTGTAAATATGGTTTTGTATGAGTGTTTATTGTGTTGTGGGTTCCCAGACCCAATAAAGATTATTTAAAACTCAAAACTCTTTCTTTCTTTCTTTCTTTCTTTCTTTCTTTCTTTCTTTCTCTCTCTCTCTCTCTCTCTCTCTCTCTCTCTCTCTCTCTCTCTCTCTCTCTCTCTCTCTCTCTCTCTCTCGCTCTCTCTCTCCTGCATGTATTATTCACAGAGTGTAACATGCACCACTCTCCCTCTCCTCTCCTCCACACACTCTCTCGCTTCAAAAACATTTGAGAGGAATAGGAGCGTGTGAGGTAATTCACTTAATGGCTGAGGCCCATTCCTCCATCCCAAGATGGATGGCAAAAGTAAACATGTCTGCTTAAAATCTCCATCTTCTGAACATTAGGGTGCAGTGAACTGTGTCTTTGACCCACCCACTTCCTATTCTGCCAACCGAACCAAATCCCCCCTGCTGTACTCTGCCCTTGCCCACCCCGCTCGTCTTCACTCTGTGTGTGTGCATGCGTGTGTGTTTATGTGTGCATGTGCCTGTGTGTGTGTGAGCATGCGTGCGTGTGAGCACTAATGGGCTCTGTTTAATGGAGTCAGTGATATATCCATGAGCCTCTCTGGCCATTTAAGAGGCACTGGAGGAAGGCGGTGTAGCGAGAGGAGATGGTAACAGGCTGTAGTCTGCAGGAGTATACAGACAACATACCAGGCAGAGAGAGGAGATGGTAACAGGCTGTAGTCTGCAGGAGTATACAGACAACGTACCAGGCAGAGAGAAGAGTTGGTAGAGAAAGGTGGAAAAGAAGAGGGAGGTGAAAGATAATGAAGGAGGAGGGAGAGAGTATGTTGTCTGTGGAGGTGGAGAGGAAGGGAGGGGGAGTGGAGAGGGAGAAGAGGAGTCCGAGGGAGTAGGTCGAATGGGCGTGGGGAACAACATTAATCGCCTGCCCAGGCGTCACATGATGGAGGGAGCACGTAAACAAGGCCAAGGAGGAGAGTAATGTGCCCACGCCAACAATAAAGGGGGAGGGTGGGAAGAAGGAGGAAGAGGGAGAGAGAAGAGATGGAGGGAGAGTATGTGGGGGGTGCCTGTGTGTATGTGTGTTTATCAAATGTGTTTGTGTGTGTGTGTGTGCATGTGGTAGTGTGTGAGCGGTAGTGTGTGTGTAAGTGAGAAGGAGTAAAGTCATTAGTGGATCCCGAGGCCTTTGGTATTAAATGATTCATTTGTTCCTGCAACATAATTTACTGTAAGATAAGACACCGGACAACTAACACCAGACCACCAGGCTTCACAATTACAGAGTGACTGAATGACAGTTTAGCTCAGCCTGACGAGGACCTTCTTGTCCAAATCATTATCCTTTAGCCTATATTATAGTGAAAGGCTTGTTGGGCAAAACGCATTTCCATCCATATCCTAAGGACACCGTGGTCCTGGTCTGTCTGTGAACAGCGAAACGTATCTAATAACGTTCCACCCCTGGTCATTTGTCAGCTAACAGTTTTAATGGTTCACCTTATCGACCTCTCTAAGGCTTATCTCCTTGATGACCTGACTTCGCCCTGACGACCCCCCTGATCGCTCTTCCTCGCTTCCTCACACTATCTTTCTCTATCTCTCCGTCTGTCTTCTCTCTGATCTGCTCTGCTCTGCTCTTCTTTTCTCTCTCTCTCTCTCTCTCTCTCTCTCTCTCTCTCTCTCTCTCTCTCTTTCTTTCTGTCTCTTTCTGTCTCTGTCTTTCGCACTCTGTCTATTTCTCTCTCTCTGTCCCTCTGTCCTTCTGAAACTTAATTCTACATGGTAGAACACAGACGGCTCAGGGCATCCTCCTTATCGTCTTTCTTCTCCTCTCCATTCCTCCTTATTTTTTTATTTTTTTTCCTATCCATGTTGAAAGTGATGCAGTGTGTGAGCCCCCAGTGTTATGATGAATCACCGCCTAGGTTCTAATGCATGCAGATGTTCCTGTGTTCTGTTAATAATCTGGTGTAATCACACAACACACATCAGCCTTTTAATTCCTGCATTTCTATAAGTGGTGGTGAGAGAGAGAGCAAGAGAGAGAGATAGAGAGAGAGAGGTTGAGAGAGATATAGAGAGAGAAAGAAGGAATGAGAGAGAGCAAGAGAGATATATAGAGAGAGTGTCTGTGTGTTTGTTTCTGCGTGTGTGTGTGTGTGTGTACGTGATAATTGGCTCGCTTGCATTAAACAGGGGTAATGCAGCAAATTCATTTCTCAAGCAGGCCTAGGCATTAACGCTATCTCTGGTGTACATACAGTAGACAGTTCACTCGGAAAGTATTCAGACCCCTTGACTTTTTCCACATTTTGTTACAATACAGCCTTATTCTAAAATGGTTTAAATTGTTTTTTTTTCTCCTCATCAATCTACACACAATACCCCATAATGACAAAGCAACATTTTTCAGTACTCAGTACTTTGTTGAAGCACCTTTGGCAGTGATTACAGCCTTGAGTCTTCTTGAGTATGACTCTACAAGCTTGGCACACCTGTATTTGGGGAGTTTCTCCTATTCTTTTCTGCAGATCCTCTCAAGCTCTGTCAGGTTGGATGGGGAGCGTTGCGGCACAGCTATTTTCAGGTCTCTCCAGAGATGTTGATCGGGTTCAAGTCCGGGCTCTCGCTGGGCCACTCAAGGACATTCAGAGACTTGTCCCGAAGCCACTCCTGCGTTGTCTTGGCTGTGTGCTTAGGGTCGTTGTCCTGTTGGAAGGTGAACCTTCGTGCCAGTCTGAGATCCTGAGCACTCTGGAGCAGGTTTTCATAAAGGATCTCTCTGTACTCGATCCTGACTAGTCTCCCAGTCCCTGCCACTGAAAACATCCCCACAGCATGATGCTGCCACCACCATGCTTCACCTTAGGGATGGAGCCACGTTTCCTCCAGACGTGACACTTGGCATTCAGGCCAAAGAGTTCAATCTTGGTTTCATCAGACCAGAGAATCTTGTTTCTCATGGTCTGAGTCCTTTAGGTGCTTTCATGTGCATTTTACTGAGTGGCTTTCGTCTGGCCACTCTACCATAAATACCTGATCGATGGAGTTCTGCCGGGATGGTTGGCCTTCCAGAAGGTTCTCCCATCTCCACAGAGGAACTCTGGAGCTCTGTCAGAGTGACCATTGGGTTCTTGGTCACCTCCCTGAACAAGGCCCTTCTCCCCCGATTGGTCAGTTTGGACTGTTTTGACTTCATCATTATGAGGTATTGTATGTAGATTGATGAGGAAAACATACATTTAATCCATTATAGAATAAGGCTTTAATGTAAGAAAATGTGGAAAAAGGGAAGGGGTCTGAATACTTTGCGAATGCACTGTATGCCATTCTGAATAGATTTTTTGTATTATTTCCTTTCTCTCCCCTTTTCAAACATAATTTATACCATCTGCATGCATTTCATGTGTGAAGAGAGAAGGAGGAAAGACAGAGGGTGGAAATAGAGAAGAAAAACAAGTAGTTAAAGGAGAGGCAGTCTAATTTCCTGGCTGTATGGTTTATGTACACTTTGATATTCGCAATCACCTGCAGCGTCATTAGAACAATCTTAGTTAACCACATTCAAAATATTTTGAATCCCTGTTGTAGCATGTACATTTAAGTGTAAAATAGGACATTTACAGTTATGATGATGTAATCATATCTGTTAGGATCAGTAGATATGGTTTAATGTACCAGGAGTAAAGTGTCAGATTTCAGGCCCAAGTCACACATTTTTCATGAATAGGTTGTTCATAGCATATTCAATAATAATTGTTCATACGATTTACTAGATCTTGTGGTTTGAAAAGTGAATACAACTCCAAAATACCAAAAAATACCCCCAAAAAGCTGAAAATCAGAGCTTTCTAGCAGTATACAGAATCATGGCCTTCTCATAACAATTGTTTTCTTCGGGCATAGCAATCGTCCTATTATCTCTAACAGGTTCATGTGAGAATTTTCTGATTTTGTGTGCAGCGTCTTCTCTCTTCCTCACCCGTTTTATGCCTGGCACTGGGATGTAGGCCAATAGCCGCAGTTTTATAGGCTCCTGACTAATTTTGCTATTTTGTGTGTTTTTTTTCCCGCTGATCTTATCTTTGTTTGTACATAATGTTTCCGCCGTCGTTTCCTACGACTGAAAAGAGCTTCTGGACATCAGACATCAGAACAGCGGTCACTATTTGGATGAAGAGTTTTACTCCAATGACTTGGCCGTGTGGAACATACTGCTCACCCGGAATATCATATGCTTCACAGAGCTATGGCTGAACGAGGACATGGTTAATATGAATCTAGCTGGTTTTGCTATGCATCGGCAAGGCAGAACAACAGTGACTGGTAAACTCAGGGGAGGGGGTGTGTGTCACTTTGTTAACAACAGCTGGTGCGCAATCTCTAATATTAAGGAAGTCTGGAGGTTCTGTTCGCCTCAGTTAGAATACCTCATGATAAGCTGTAGACCCTGCTCTTTATGAAGAGAGTTTTCATCTATATTTTTCATAGCTGTGTATTTACCACCACAAACTGATGCTGGAACTAAGATCGCACACAACCAACTATATAGGGCCATAAGCTAACAAGAAAATTATCATCCAGAGGGAGCGCTCCTAGTGGCCAGTGATTACAATGGAGGAAAACAGAATCTGTTTTAAACTCCACAGACAAAATACTCCACACACAGAGACGCATACAAATCTCTCCCTTGCCCTCCATTTGGAAAATCTGACCATAACTCTATGCTCCTGATTCCTGCTTACAAGCAAAAAACTCAAACAGGAAGTTTATTTTTATATTTGGCATTTAACTTACAGGAGGAATAAGGGTTAAGTGCTTTGTTCAAGTGCATATCGACAGATTGTTCACCTTGGGGATTCAAACCAAACACCTTGCGATTACTGGCCCAATGCTCTTAGCTGCTAGGCTACCTGCCGCTCAATTTGGAAGTGGTCAGATGACGCAGATGCTGCGCTGCAGGACTGTTTTGCCAGCACAGACTGGAATATGTTCTGGGATTCATCCGATGGCATTGAGGAGTTCACCACATCAGTAACCGACTTCATTAATAAGTGCATCAACGATGTTGTCCCCACAGTGACCATGTCCTGTCCGCTCGGTGAACGGAGAATCCATCGAGTTGGATAGCCATGAGGGGTACCTTGTCCAAATTCATGTTTCAGAAAAGCAGAAAATATTGCAGTTACGTTTGTAGAAAATCTGTGATCGGAGGTCATCCATCTTATTATCAAGTGACTGCACATAGGTCAATAGAATGGAGGGAAGAGGTGGCCGGGTTTCCCTTCACTTTAATCTCACCAGGATCCCCCCTCTCTTGCCTATGTAAAGTCTGCGTTTTCAGAATTACAGAAAGAGCCCAGGGCAGATGAGTCGAAGTCGAAGTTAAAGCTGTTGGGGTAGTTAACTGCTGATATGATGTTCAAAAGTTATTGTTGGTTCTATTAAATTATAGCCGATAGATTTAATGAAAATAAAGTAAAAATAAACAGCAAAGATCCACAAAATAGTAAAGTTTGGTCGGAGCACACTAATTGTCTAGCACTGAATCTATGCACAGACTGGACTACCCACACATTCACACATACTTACACTGAACCCCAGCATAGATGTAAACACATACACTTTCACACTCACGACATAGGCTGCTGCTAGTCACATTACCCCTATTTATTTGTACAGTACATAGCTACCTTATTTGTACAGTACATAGCTACCTTATTTGTACAGTACATAGCTACCTGCGTCGTACCCCTGCATATCGACTCGGTACTGGTACCCCTGTATAAAGCCATTTTTACTCCTTATTTGTATTCATTATTTACTGTGCATTTATTCCACGTGTTACTATTTATATATTTTTTTATCTTCTCTTTCTTGTTGGAAAATACCTCCTAAGTAAGCATTTAACTGTTATTCTACACCTGTTGTCTACGAAACATGTGACGAATAAACATTTATTTGATTTGATTCTCTCCCTCATCCTCTCTGCCTATCTAATTTAACTTTGATTAGCAGATAGGGGGTGGGGGAGCCTGCTCTACGAGCCTCACTGTCGGCTGTCTCTGATCATGTGCGCGCAAACACACACGCACACACACACGTATCATGGCGCCGGAGAAGACGGCTGACGTTTTAACCAACTTTGTTTTTTTGTTCGTTTTTTTGCATTGTTTGTAACTCATTTTTTTACTTATTCTGTACATAATGTTGCTGCTTCCGTCTCTGACCGAAAATAAACTTGTGGGCATCAGAACAGCGATTACTCACCACGAACTGGCAGAAACTAATCCGACGAGCCCGACGTGAAGGAAATACTGCTTTCCCAGCAACAGGCCCAAATCCCTGTAATTTGCGTGAAGAGAAGACTGAGACGGAGGTCAGGCTGCCTTCTGAGAATTCGTAGGCGATCGAATAAGCACCCACTGACTTCCGTTCTACTAGCTAACATGCAATCATTGGAAAATAAAATCAACGACCAACGAGGAAGATTAAACTAACAGCGGGACATTAAAAACTGTAATATCTTATGCTTCACGGAGTCGTGGCTGAACGATGACGTTATCAACATACAGCTGGCTGGTTATACGCTGTCTCGGCAGGATAGAACAGCGACTCCTGGTAAGACAAGGGGGTCGGACAATGTATATTTGTAAACAACAGCTATCTAAGGAAGTCTCGAGGTTTTGCTTGCCTGAGTTTGAGTATCTGACGATAAGCTGTCTACCTAAGCTGTCTACCTATCTACCTAGAGTTTTCCTCTGTATTTTTCGTAGCTGTCTACATACCACCACAGACTGATGCTGGCACTAAGACCGCACTCAATGAGCTGCATTCTGCCATCAAACAGGAAAACGCTCATCCAAAGGCGGCTCTCCTAGTGGCCGGGGACTTTAATGCAGGGAAACTTAAATCTGTTTACCAAATTTCTATCACCATGTTAAATGTGCAACCAGATGGAAAAAAAACTCTAGACCAGCTTTACTCCACACACAGAGATGCATACAAAGCTCTCCCTCGCACTCCATTTGGCAATTCTGACCATAATTCTATCCTCCTGATTCCTGCTTTCAAGCAAAAATTAGAGCAGGAAGCACCAGTGACTCGTTCAATAAAATACTGGTCAGAATGTTTTGCTAGCACAGACTGGAATATGTTCCGGGATTCTTTCAATGGCATTGAGGAGTACACCACATCAGTCACTGGCTTCATCAATAAGTGCATCGATGACGTTGTCCCCACAGTGACCGTGTGTACATACCCCAACCCGAAGCCATGGATTACAGACAACATCCGCACTGAGCTAAAGGCTAGAGCTGACGCTTTCAAGGAGCGAGACTCTAACCTGGAAGCTTATAAGAAATCCCGCTATGCCCTCCGACGAATAATCAAGCAGGCAAAGCGTCATTACAGGACTAAGATCGAACTACACCGTCTCTGACGCTCGTCAGATGTGATTAGCTAAACTACTTCTATGCTTGCTTCGAGGCAAATAACACTGAAACATGCAGGAGAGCACCTGCTGTTCCGAGCGACCGTGTGATCACGCTCCCCATTCACAGGGCCAGACGGATTACCAGGACGTGTACTTCGAACATGCGCTGACCAACTGGCAAGTGTCTACACTAACATTTTCAACCTCTCCCTGTCCGAGTCTGTAATACCAAAACGTTTTAAGCAGACCACCATCGTCCCTGTGCCCAAGAACATTAATGTAACCTGCCTAAATGACTACCGACCCGTAGCACTCACGTCTGTAGCCATGAAGTGCTTTGAAAGGTTGGTCGTGGCTCACATCAACACCATTATCCCAGAAACCCTACACCCACTCCAATTTGAATACCGCCCTAACAGATCCACAGATGATGCAATCTCTATTGCACTCCACATTGCCCTTTCCAACCTGGACAAAAGGAACACCTATGTGAGAATGCTAGTCATTGACTACAGCTCAGTGTTCAACACCATAGTGCCCTCAAAGCTCATCAATAAGCTCCGGACCCTGGGACAAAAACACCTCCCTCTGCAACTAGATCCTGGACTTCCTGACGGGCCGCCCCCAGGTGGTAAGGGTAGGTAACAACACATCTGCCATGCCGGTCCTCAACACAGGGCCCCCTCAGTGGTGCATGCTCAGTCCCCTCCTGTACTCCCTGTTCACTCATGACTGCACGGCCAGGTACGACTCCAACACCATCATTAAGTTTGCCGATGACACAACAGTGGTAGGCCGACAACAACGAGACAGCCTATAGGGAGGAGGTCAGAGACCTGGTCGTGTGTTGCAGGACTACAGGAAAAGGAGGACCAAGCACGCTTCCATTCTCATCGGCGGGGCTGTAGTGGAGCAGGTTGAGAGCTTCAAGCTTCTTGGTGTCCACATCACTAACAAACTAAGACAGTCGTGAAGAGGGCACGACAAACCTATTCCCCCTCAGGAGACTGAAAAGATTTGGCATGGGTCCTCAGATCCTCAAAAGGTTCTACAGCTGCACCATCGAGAACATCCTGACTGGTTGTATCACTGCCTGGTATGGCAACTGCTCAGCCTCCAACCGCAAGGCACTACAGAGGGTAGTGCGTACGGCCCAGTACATCATTGGGGCCTAAGTTCCTGCCATCCAGGACCTCTATACCAGGCGGTGTCTACACCAAGTCTAGGTCCAAGAGGCTTCTAAACATCTTCTACCCGCAAGCCATAAGACTCCTGAACATCTAATAAAATGGCTACCCAGACTATTGGCATTGCCCCCCCCTCTTTTATGCCGCTGCTACTCTCTGTTATTATCTATGCATAGTCACTTTAATAACTCTACCTACATGTACATATTACCTCAATTACCTCGACAAACCGGTGCCCCCGCAGATTGACTCTGTACCGGTACTCCCAGTATATGGTCTCGCTATTGTTATTTTATTGCTGCTCTTTATTTACTTGTTCCTTTTATTTCTTCTTCTTCTTCTTATGTTTTAAACTGCATTGTTGGTTAGGGGCTTGTAAGTAAGCATTTCACTGTAACAACATTTTATTTGATTTGACTATGATCATGTACACACACACACACACACACAGAAACACACACACTCACAGACCCCTTTTCCTCATAGGTAAAATGGTCAATCTCTCTCTCGCAGCAGTTGGTTGTGTGAGGGTGCTTTTGTTGGTGAGAGAATTAGCTGTCCCTTTTTTAGTGGCATTTATTTTAGTGGTTTAATGGCCTACATTGTCGGGAGAATTAGTCACTTGGATGGTGTTTGTTTGGTGGGAGTGTGGATGGTCTCCCATGGAGAAGCTGTCCCTGTCTCTCCGCCATGGGTTCAGGTGTATGCCTGAGCTGAATGTGCGGTGGAGGATGTTGCCCTCGCTGAGGGAAAACAGGTTGGCCATGAAAATCTTTCAAAAAAGTATAATTTGCCAGACCAATGAGAGAGTTATTACTTGGATGTAAAGATCCACAGTTGAAACATGTTACTGCTTGTAGAAGGCAGGATTTCATGTTTTTAGACTCACTGACATTTAGAAATGTTGTATTAGGTGAGGTATGAGGGGATAGCCTACATGGTTTATGCATCCACAGGTAGTCTGAAGTGTTTTAATTGTGGGGAGATTGTACATAAGCGGCGGGCATGCACGGACAGGGAGCGGGGCGAGCAGGGCACTGATGGATCCTCTGTCGTGTCTGGCTCCAGATCTGAGAGCGGGCATGGGGGTTCGGGGCGGACCCGACTCCACCATGGGTCCAGACTCAACCCAAAACATCGGAATTGCAAGATTCTGTCGCCCATGCTGTTAATGTTAATGTAGCCGAGGTTGCCGTGGCGGGGAGCTCAGGGGTGGGCGTGATAGTGACTGAGTTCCCATCAGTGGTTACTGAGGGTAGTGGCAATGCTGACCCTGAGGCTGAGACGCCTGTCTCACAGACAATGGAGAATGATGTGCCCAGAGTAATTACAGACATGCAGGGTGAAGGTGGAGAGGAGTTGGAGGCAGTGGGGGGGAGCTGGGGGGCTTCTGTGGAGCTGCCCAATGAGGATGGAGGAATGGAGGAAGAGATTGCTACGCTGTTGGATATCGCATCAATGTAGATTTAGCATCTCAGGGTGAGTCCCAATTAGGTTAACTGTACACATTACAGCAGGTTGATGCTTTTCTGCAGGATTCATTTAGTAAGAAGATTGACGTACAGGATTTCCCCGTTTATCAGGACATTCAAATCAAATGTTATTGGTCACATACACATATTTAATGTTTTATTCATACACATATTTTACATATTTTAAACTTTTTTAAGTTTATCAGGACAGTCGATCACATTAAGACATCAGTGGGCTTGGATAAAGTTAGTCAGATTGGGCGGTGGCATTTGAAAGGCCATGTCACAGCAGTAAGAAAAGTTAATAAAAAAGATGGTATGATCAGCATCACAGGGTGATTTATTTCCCTTGTCTGTTACCTCTGTTGGTTATATTGCTTTCCTTTTCAAGTCTTTCTATGGAAGCTTAAACATAAATGGGGGACGAGACAGGAGGGCTGTGGAGTATGAGTTCAGTAGACATAAACTTTTGATGTGGTGTTCTTACAGGAGACCCACAGTGATAGTGGTAATGAGGCAGTGTGGGGCATGGAGCGGGATGGGCAGTATTTTATTATTCATGGAGCAAATGTAAGTGCAGGATTAGCAGTTCTGTTCTCAACGTGCCTAGACCTTAAAGTAATATCTACCTCAGAGGTGGATAAGGGGCGGGTGTTGGTGGTTCAGGCAGAAGTAGTCAGGTTTCCTTTTCTGTTTGTTAATGTCTATGCTCCCAGTAGGGGGACAGACCAGGTGCAGCTGTTTGATAAGCTTAGACAGGATCTGCTGCAATATGACAGAAATATCTGCATTGTAATGGGGGGGGGGGTGCTGGAACTGTACAACAGATTACATACTAGATAGGAACTGGGAGGAGGCCACGGTCGGGGGTGGTCTTAACCGATATGTTGAAACAGCACGGACTAGTAGATTTGTTAAGTGACAGAAATCAGGGAGGCAGGAGCTATACATGGATGAAGGTAGTAGAGGGGAGGATTAGTGCAGCAAGGCTGGATAGGATCTATGTCAGTAAGGGGAGCTGTAACAGGGTTATGGACTCCCAGATCTCCCCTAGTGGCATCTCAGACCATCACTTGGAAACAGTTGAGTGTAGCTTGTTGAGTATAGCTTGTCAGTTGTACCTTGTCCAAGGTCTTACTGGCACTTTAGTGCTAAATTATTGCATGATGCCTCTTTTTGTGAGTGGTTCTGTGTTTTATGGGAAGAGTTGGAAAGGGAGGAAAGCTGAGTTTGAGAACCTAAGACAATGGTGGGAGGTGGGGAAACACAAATAAGGGTGTTTTGCCAGCAGTACTCTGCCCATGGGACAGCTAGGATAAGGTCTACTATGCAAAGGTTGGAGAAGGATGTTAGAGAAATTGAGAACAGCCTTGTTGGGCAGCAGACTCATGGTCAGAGAGGGAGTTGATCGCTAAGCGGACGCAGCTGGGATCTTTTTACAGGATCAGGTGCGCTAATTGGAGCATGGATGGCCACCCTGACGGACATGGATGCTCAAAGTGCGTTGTTCTTCAACCTGGAGAAGAAATCTGCGCAGCAGAAGCAAATCAAATTACTGGTCACATACATACATATGGTTAGCAGATGTTAATGTGAGTGTGGCGAAATGCTTGTGCTTCTAGTTTCGACCGTGCAGTAATATCTAACAAGGAATCTAACAATTTCACAACAACTACCTTATACACACAAGTGTAAAGGAATGAATACGAGTATGTACATATAAATATACGGATGAGTAATGGCCGAACTGCATAGGCAAGATGCAGTAGATGGTATAGAGTACAGTATATACATATGAGATGAGTAATGTAGGGTATGTAAACATTATATAAAGTGGCATTGTTTAAGTGACTAGTGATACATTTGTTACATCCAATTATTAATTATTAAAGTGGCTAGAGATTGAGTCTGTATGTTGGCAGCAGCCACTCAATGTTAGTGATGGCTGTTTAACAGTCTGATGGCCTTGAGATAGAAGCTGTTTTTCAGTCTCTCGGTCCCAGCTTTGATGCACCTGTACTGACCTCGCCTTCTGGATGATAGCGGGGTGAACAGGCAGTGGCTCGGGTGGTTGTTGTCCTTGATGATCTTTTTGGCCTTCCTGTGACATCGGGTGGTGTAGGTGTCCTGGAGGGCAGGTAGTTTGCCCCCGGTGATGCGTTGTGCAGACCTCACTACCCTCTGGAGAGCCTTACGGTTGTGGGCGGAGCAGTTGCCGTACCAGGCGGTGATACAGCCCGACAGGATGCTCTCGATTGTGCATCTGTAAAAGTTTGTGAGTGTTTTTGGTGACAAGCCAAATTTCTTCAGCCTCCTGAGGTTGAAGAGGCGCTGTTGCGCCTTCTTCACCACGCTGTCTGTGTGGGTGGACCATTTCAGTTTGTCCGTGATGTGTACGCCGAGGAACTTAAAACTTTCCACCTTCTCCACTACTGTCCCGTCGATGTGGATAGGGGGGTGCTCCCTCTGCTGTTTCCTGAAGTCCACGATCATCTCCTTTGTTTTGTTGACGTTGAGTGTGAGGTTATTTTCCTGACACCACACTCCGAGGGCCCTCACCTCCTCCCTGTAGGCCGTCTCGTCGTTGTTGGTAATCAAGCCTACCACTGTAGTGTCGTCTGCAAACTTGATGATTGAGTTGGAGGCGTGCATGGCCACGCAGTCATGGGTGAACAGGGAGTACAGGAGAGGGCTGAGAACGCACCCTTGTGGGGCCCCAGTGTTGAGGATCAGCGGGGTGGAGATGTTGTTTCCTACCCTCACCACCTGGGGGCGGCCCGTCAGAAAGTCCAGGACCCAGTTGCACAGGGCGGGGTCGAGACCCAGGGTCTCGAGCTTAATGACGAGTTTGGAGGGTACTATGGTGTTAAATGCTGAGCTGTA
>QNTS01003841.1:44327-56327 GCA_003317085.1 Hucho hucho
TCTCTCTCTCTCTCTCTCTCTCTCTCTCTCTCTCTCTGTTACCTTTCCATCTTTCATACTCTCTCACTCCATTTCCCACCTCTTCTCCCTCTATAGCTCCGCGCTCTCTCCTCCTTCTCTCCAACCCCGAGGCTAAATTCCCTGGTCGGCCAGCTCTCTCCATCTCCTGGGGCTGTGTGTCTTTGTGTCCTCTGTCTCTTGTTATACTGTCAGAACAGGAGATTAGTCATTCAATCAAGCTGAAGAGGAGCGTTCCTCCAGATAAGGCCCTGCTGAAGGAGCTCCTTCTACACCAGTCTAGCACAGCACCATATGTCTGTCGCAGCTGAGATTGGCTTCCCGCTTATCGCCGTAGGACATTTGCATCTTTCTGCATCTCTCTCTCTTTCTCTTTTCTCTCCCTCTTTCTCTGATTCTCTCACTTGTTTTCATGGTCTCTCTCTCTCTCTCTCTCTCTGGCTCTCTCTCTCTCTCTCTCTCTCACTTCCCCCCCTCTGTCTCTGCCACTTTTTCCCTCCCTCTTTCTATATTTCTCTCACTACACTTCATCTTTCTCTCCAGTCCCTCCTTCCCTCTCTGTCTCTGATTCTCTCAAAAAAAATTCTCTCACTTCATCTACTTCTCATTCCCGCCCCATCTCCCTCCCCGCTATCTTTGAACAAAAGTCTGTCAAGGTTCGCATTCATCTTACATCAGGGGCTATGAGAAATCAAGCCCATGTTCTTTCTCTTTATTTGATTCCAGTGCAAGAAATTACATCCAATTTACAATCAGACATTCAGAAGACATCAGGAGGACTTTGTTGAGCATACAGCCATGTCCTTGGCCCCCCTGTGTGAAAAACATAGAGACGACACATCCTCTATAAGTGACTGCTGTGCTGATCTGAGACTGTGGAGGATGACAGAGACAGAGGAGACAGAAAGCTGATGTAGGCACATAGATGGCACACCATTAGTAGAAACATTATCACAAGGCATTTGATTTGAAATACAATTAATATTGAAAGACTGTTACACACAATTGAGTCAACCCCTCTTTAATGCACTAAGAGGTGTGAGAAAAACATGTTTTTCAAAAACAGTATATCTGTAGGTTTGTTTGTATATGAGTGTGGTTATGTCTATGTGTTTGTATGTGTTGTTGGGCGTGTTTACGTGTGAATTGTTGTGAATGTACAGTTTGTGTGTATTGTGTGTGTGTGTAGGTTTGTGTGTGCGTGTGCATGACTATCTGTGTGTATGAGTCAGTGTGTGTTTGTACGGTCAGCACTCACATGGCATGTACGTTGCATTACTGGACATGACTCTCCATTAATGAAGTGCATTCATGTCTGACAGTGCTCTGTAAAGGCAATATCTGAAATGAGCCATGAACCAATGAGCCACACCAGGCTGCAGAGCTGTACCAGCCTCAGGAAGCCTCTGGGACTTTGCAGTAATCAGTTTTACTTCATACTATTCTGTTATCATCAGGGTCTTTAATGGTTTCTGCTTTCAGAGTGCAGATTGCAGAGCAACTTGCTTTGTTTTAGATTGGAAATTAAATTGAGAGGCTTTAGTCTGTTGGTGTGGCGTGGAATGGGAATGTTGTAGAATTGATATTAATAATAGTGGATGATAATAGTAGCAAATGGAGCTATCTATGGTTCTGGAGTTATCTATGGTTCTGGAGCTATCTATGGTTCTGGAGCTATCTATGGTTCTGGAGCTATCTATGGTTCTGGAGCTATCTTTTAGGTATCTCATAAAGGTTCATATGGGGAAAGCAAGTCCTTATATGCCAATGCTTCACCCAAACTACAAATGCACCTTCTCTTGTGGATTCTGTGACAGTGGTTTATAGACTTGGATAGATAGCAGACCAATATGTGTTTTTTTTCACTCAGCTTATTGAGTGACAAAACAATGGGAGTGGAAGGACCCCTTCTAGCATGCTCCAGATAGCACGACGATATGAATTCCACACTTGTCTATTTCCCTGCCTACTTGGTATATCTGAGGCATCTTTTTGTCCTGATTGTGAGTCAGTAATAATCAAAGTTGAGTATCTTCTTATTATCCTGAGTCATTGGAATGGTTATTGGTACTGTCAGTACGGTATACTGACACATGCGTGGGTTACTTAATTAGCTCTAGTTGGCTCTGCTATGCATGCTCATGCTGGCTGTCAGAGGCAGTGCTTCAGGGCTCAGGGGGAAGTCAGGGCTAAGATAAAGCCCCAGTGGCCAGTTGCCTGCGGCAGTACAGTGCCTTGACTTGCCACTCAACACTCACTTCTCTTTCCTCCCAGTACAGTGCCCTGCCTTGCCCTCCTTATCCTCCTCCATCCTCCCAGTACAGTGCCCCACCTTTCCCACCTCATCACCCTTCTCCTCCTCAGCGCCCCACCTGTACCCTGAGCCCTCACTCCATCTTCACTATAATAGGAACCTTCCTCAATATCCTGCGCGTGAACCTCTTCCTCTTTCTCCTCTTCCCATAGCCCCCTTCCATCCTTGCAAGGTTTTGCAGTGTGAAATGTTATCTGCTGAACAGAGGATGGGCCAAACAAAGCCATTTATCAGAGTTAGAGACAGGCACAGGAGAGAAGGGGGGAACTGGGCACAGGGAGGCAGGCTGGGCGAGTCACAGAGAGGCCTGGTTAGAGTGTAATCAGAGAGGCTCATCTCACATCTTTTCGCCCTCACATACATACACACAAACACTCTCTCTCTCCTTCTCTGATGCACACACACACACCCATTTCTGCATAGTGCACCTTCAACCCCCAACAACAACTGCTCCCCGGGCGCTGATGACGTCAATTAAGGCAGCCCCTCGCACCTCTCTGATTCAGAGGCGTTGGGTTAAATGCTGAAGGCACATTTCAGCTGACTGCATTGAGTTGTGCAACTGACTAAGCATCCCCTTTTCCCTTCTTAACCCTCTATCATTCTTCCTTTGTCTTCGTCCACCTCTCCTTCCACAATCTCCTCTCTTTCGTTCTCCTCACGTTCTTCCCCCCATGCAGCCATTTTAGAGAACACACAATTTGATCAGAAAAACTAAAGTATGGAGCGATTGGTTTTATATAGTGCTCCTATCTAAGTGGTTCACACAGCTGTGTCCACACAACCCCACTCTGATACACAGGATCAAAGTTGAGGATAATAGGAACGGTTGTCTCTAGCTGCATACTGATAGGGAGATGGAGAAAGGGTTGTGTACACTGTGTCAATGCACTTTGCATAACCTCTGTTTGCATTACAGATCTGAAATAATATTGCATACAGAGCAGATATAACAGGTCGTTATATGGCTTACAGATATGAACAAGAGTTGAATTAAGATTAGCGCTCAAATCACCTCAGGATGTAAAATCACAGCTGATTTCAAATCTGGAAACTAATCTGAGGATGACACACATGCATGCATTTGACAAACTATTCAAACAGATGATAACCACTGTGGAACCACACACACACACATTGACACACAAACACATACCCGAATGCACGCACGCACACACACACACACACACACACACACACACACACACACACACACACACACACACACACACACACACACACACACACACACACACACACACACACACACACACACACACACACACACACACACACACACACACATATAACACTCTACCCACTGGGTACAGACATCAATTCAACGTATATTCCACTTTGGTTCAACACAATTTCATTGAAATGACGTGGAAACAACGGTAATTCAACCAGTGTGTGACTAGTGGGTAGTGTCATAAAGCTTCATTAGCATCATGCCAGTGAACTTTATCTAAGTAATTAGTCACAATCCTCTTCGTTTAGCCATGTGGCTCCAACGTTATCAAGAAAAATTATTGGGCAAAGGAAAAGCTCATGAATACAGGGCTCTAGTTAAAAGTAGTGCATCAAGTAGGGAATAGGCTATGATTTGGGACGCAGCCCCTTGTTGTTCAGAAGTAGCACTCTCTTTTGTAGACAGTAGCATAGTACTATCTAACTGAGTTAAATTCTAGTAAAAGGGTCAATTTGCACTGCGGTTCTCCACTATGGGACAGCAGGAAGCCTTTCATGTGTGAACCCTACCAAAACATATTCATCCATCAAAAGCATTCAGGCTAGAAACTGCCCCAATCCCAGAAAGGCAACTTCTGTGTGGATTTCATCCCATTGCAGAAGGAAATTGGCTAATGAATATGGATCACTTACAATTACACTTCCTCTAGTTACATGCCAGAGTCCGCCAAGCAAAACCACTAATGCTTTGGATAATACAGTGGGAGGGATAGTAGCAAACTCTCTGTGTGCAGTGTTGTTTGATTTAATTGGAATCTAGTTTTCTGGTACACCTGCTGTTCCATTATCAATGTGTGTTCACCATGACATAGTTTAAATGCAACACATTAGCATTTTACATAAGCCACATCAATAGATGTACATCAACAGACCACCATGTTGAATCGGTCACGTTCAGAAAATAAGTCATTACGTTCGATGTTGTTTACTGTGATACCCCTTTTTGACTTCTGAATTGCTTTTCCAATCATAGAGAAGATAGGAGGCATTTTGAAATATGTATAGAAGATGGCTGAAGATGGATCCTCCTGCTTTTATGTCACTACACAATTAATCCTGCATCCTTACAGCTGGGTTTAAGCAGCATTTAATCTATACAGGAAGGTAGAGTCTATACCAAGGTCGTATAGCTGTCAGCAAAGAGACATCTGGCTGTGTTTTCTCCAATACATTGTTTTGCGCTACAGATTTAATAACATGGACACGCTCTCTGCTTCTACTATGTCTGATGTGTTGTCTCACAGTGAAACCCCCATAGTGCTAATGATTTTATGGTCACACACACATATTGTACTGTATATACTCACGGATGCAAAAAACACATGCGGGCACACACATGCACACACATGCACACACACCAAATTTAAACAAATGTTTTGCAAAATGCTGTGCATTCGTAACCCCCCTGAATGCCTCTGTCAATCCTACAGCTATTGTATGCAGTAATCATACGCCTATGAACTTGAGTTATACGGTTAGCACTCAGGCGGTTTGCCCTAGTAGGAAGTCCATTGTGTGCAGCTCACCCAGCTCAAACATAAATAACACTGTCATGTCTACCTCTGATAAGCCTTCCAGTAAAGCAATAAAAACAATCAAGAATCTCAGAAAAGTTAAAGAAAATAAATTGCCCACATGAACATAGGTAGCCTAAGAAACAAGGTTCATGAAATCAACAACTTGCTGGTAACAGATAACATTCATATACTGACTCTCTCTGAAACTCACTTAGATAATACCTTTGATGATGATTGTTTTGTTGGAGTTTATTTAAATTTGCTCACAGATAAAACTGAAGAAATTCAGAATTTACATTACTAAGTGTCACGACTTCCACCGAAGTTGCCTCCTCTCCTTGTTCGAGCGACGTTCGGCGGTCGATGTCACCGGCTTTCTAGCCATCGCCGCTCAGTTATTCATTGTTCCATTTGTTTTGTGTTGTTCCCTTCACACCTGGTTATCATTCCAGTAATTACGGCATGTATATATTCCTCTGTCCCTCATCGTTGTGTGGAATTGTTCTATGTTTCATGTCGTGTGAAGAACCAGGCTAGGTTCTACCGGGTAACGTGGTTTCACCCGTAATTATTTATTGTATTGTTGTTACATTTATGGACTGTGTTATTTCGTCGCGCTTGGCACTTTAGTTTTTGGCTAGAGGAGTGTTTGATGCATTGTGCGTTCATTCGTTTGTTTTGCTTCTGCCAATAAAGTGTGCGCCTGTACGATACTCTCCGCTCTCCTGCACCTGATTTCAACCCCAGTAGCGCACACCATTGACACTAAGAATGGCAAAACTATAATTAAAATACATAACACATAATACGTGACAGACATAGAATATGGAACCCTTGAAACATTACAGGACATTTTTCATGATGGAAATTTAAACATTAAAGTGTGGTTGTTAAAAAGAGAGTTTTAGGGATAAACATTTAAGAACTTGATTTATTGTACAGTCTGACAGCAGTGGGTAGAGTGGCGTTTCTCAGGTGGTTCGTACAGGCAGTTATACTGGACAGTTCATCGCTGTTTCTTAGGAGCCTGCTGGTGCAGTTACCTCTTTTTGGAAGGAGCAGGTCCTTCAGTGGGTGGTCAAGAGTGTGCATGTTCTGTGGTTGGACTGCTCCACCTCTGGAGATGATCCTCAAGGCCCTCCTCTGCACCCTGTCTAGTTGGGCCTGCTTCTTTTTGCTGCATCCAACTAACAGCACTCCACCGTATTCCAGACAAGGCCCGACCAGCCTAGTGTAGACTGTGACCAGATCTTCGTAGTGTAGACTGTGACCAGATCTTCAGTGGGTAGGCCATTTCTGTCTAGAACAGTCAAAAAGTGCAGGTGTTTTGAGACCTTCCTCACTGACTGCTCCACATGTGTGTCACCACTGAGGTTAGAGTCTAGAGGAAAACCAAGATACTTGGTTGTTGTTACCACTGGTACTTCCTGTCCTCCTAGGATGAGTGGTGAAGGTTGTGGAGGGTTTCTTGAAAACTATATATGAAGTTCCACAGACTTTCAGGAGTATGTAGTTGGATGTGGCCCACTCTTCCAGCTGCTTTGCCTCCAAGCCCATGGAAGTGTTCTCTTGGATGCTGGTAATTGATATAGCTCAGGACAGCTCTACATCGTCTGAATACCCAGTGTTCAGAGTGTCACTGAAGACAACTTTACAGGTGGACATGTGAAGGAGAAACATATACTATGGTGAGACCGTGCCCCCTTGTGGCACACCAGAGGTGACCTCTGCCTTCTTCTGGTGGTGTAGCTGTGGAGACAGGCTAGTAACCTTAGACAGTTCAATGTCAGACAGATGTTGCAGGAGCTTTGCGTGATCTACTCGATCAAAGGCTTTGGACATGTCAGAAAGTAATACCCTCACCATTGTTGGTTTGTAGCTGTCAGCCAGGAGTGTGTGGCTTTCACAAGGGCAGTAGTAGCGCTGGGCTTTGGGAGGTAGGCATAGTGATTCGAGCACTCAGATAGAACTGTTGGCATGAGTTTTTTTATGATGAAACTCTCCTGGATTTTTCAAAGGGATGAGAGTTAGAGAGTTAGAAAGATGGGCCTCCAGTCACTCGTTGTACATTGGTTTGACACTTGGCAGTCTTCCAGGCAGCAGGAACAGTCCCCTGCCAGTAGGAGGTGTTACCAATGTGTGTGATGACAGGGGCTAGATCTTCTGCTCTTCTAGTAGCCAGGCTGAAATGCCATCAAGCCCCCACGCTTTACATGGGCTCAGTCTGGTCAGCTTTATCTGGCCAATGCTGCACAGCTTAACCTGCCTTGTAGGCATGGGCAGGGGGAAGGTGGCGAGAGGTGTGGTGCTTGTCCATGCCTCAGCAAAGAAGCCATTCAAAGCATCAGCCACGTCTTCTTCAACTCTCTCGAGCTGTGTTCTCTATCCTGATGTTTTATTTCGTCCCAGTCCTTTTTTAACGAAGTCCCACCATTCCTTAGGGTTTTTCTTCTTTAGGTCCTGGATTTCAGTTTTGTAGTAGTTTTGCTTTACTTCCTTGATAAACATACGTTTCTGTATATTCTCCATTTCATTGTTTCCCACCCTCTGTCTTTTTTTGATGGCAACCTTTATTTGTTCAGTCATCCAGGGCTGGTACAGTGTTGTTGTTTTCTTATTTCTGATTGGCATGTATATATCAAGTGCAGTTTGAATGCAGGTGTTCAACGTCTCCACCTTTTCATCGATGCTCTCTTCCTCCACCAGTCAGTACTGGCCATACACCATGCCAAGGTCTCCTTTCTGTTCTGTGTTACGATATGTCCTTTTTTCCACTGCACCTCACTTCTCCCTCCTGATGTTGTGTTTAGGGAGAACAGCAGATTTGTGATCAGGAGCAAGTACAGTGGGGGTGTAGTATTTCATTGGATTTGTGATGATAAGATTTAGGATGGAGTCCCCTCTGGTTTTATCTTTGACCACTTGTTTAATGTCCGGATGGGAGTTTGTCAACATCTTGATGGGCAGGTGATTAAAGTCTCCACAAAGGATGAGACCCATTTGGGGAGAGGAAGTCCTGATCACATCGACAGTCTTTATGATAAAATCCACAGTGTTCTGCTGAAGTGTTTTCTCATTTGCCCATGGTATATGGTAGAGTACTCTCACTACCAGAGTTGAAACTGAGCTGGGGAGTCGTTTAAAGCCCATTCTTGTGACAAAGCTGAAGCCACATGCACTCTAACTCTTCTTTCTCTAGGTCAGTAGTGTAATGTACTTAAGTAAAAATATTTTAAAGTACTATTTAAGTAGATTTTTGGGGTATCTGTACTTTACTTTAATGTTTATATTTTTGACTACTTTTACTTTTACTTCACTACATTCCTAAAGAAAATGATGTACTTTTTACACCCAAAAGTACTACTGTAGTTACATTTTGAATGCTTAGCAGTACATGAAAAAGGTCAAATTCACACACTTATCAAGAGAACATCCCTGGTCATCCCTACTGCCTCTGATCTGGTAGACTCACTAGACATAAATGCTTCCTTTGTAAATTATGTCTGAGTGTTGGAGTGTGCCCCTGGCTGTCAAACAAAGTTATAAAAAAGGAAATTGTGCAGTCTGGTTTGCTAAATATAAGGAATTTGATGTATGGTGTTTACTTTTACTTTGTACTTTTACTCAAGTATGACATTTGAGTACTTTTTCCACCACTGTACTTAAGTACATTTAAAATCTGATACTTTTAGACTTTTACTCAAGTAGTATTTTACTGGGTTACTTTCACTTTTACTTTAGTTATTTTATACTAAGGTATCTCAAGTATGACAATTGAGTACTTTTTCCACCTCTGCTCTACGTCAGTTATTCTCTTTGCCTGCATACTGTGATTCACATACATAGCCACGCCCCCTCCTCTCATCCCTTCTCTGGACCTGCCATTTCTGAACAGCTGATAGTCTTGTATGAAAAGAGATTAATCTGGGATATTTTTGTGGGTCCATTTTTCAGTGACATCGAATGACTAAATTTACTGATTAAAGAAGCAGTTCAAATTCATCCACTTTGTTTCTCAATGATCTTGAATTACAAACAAGCGCATTCGGAATCTCTGGGGCTTTATGGATGTATTTGCGACATCACATAAATCAGTTTGAACTCTGTATTCACGTGTGCGATTGTGGTTTCAATTTATTTTTTTGTCTGCTACCTCCTATTGTCAATATTTTCCTCCGTCTGCCCTTACCAGCTGTAGTCCCTCTCACCCAGCTTCTTGTGCACATTATCCCAAAGCACTGAAGTTTGTCTCGGATATCTGGTGCCAGTGGGGGTGATTGTGATGTTTTTTGTAAGTCCGTAGAAAATGTGATGAGTATTCCAAAACGTTTGTAGAATCCATCGTTGTCAGAGTCATGCTTAATCCGTTAAAATAACAGGAAAAAGTACATAGTGTGACAAAAAAAACATCTATAAAAAACAAGCATTTCAAACATTGTAATGTACATTACTCTCGAGTGGCTGCCTGGAAGCGCCACCTATATAACTCAATAGAAGCAATACATGGTTTCAACATCTTCAGAAGAGACAGGAATGCTAATGGTGGAGGTGTTGCCTTTTATATTCAGAGTCATATTCCTGCTTAGAGAGGATCTCATGTCAAATTCTGTTGAAGTAATTAGGCCACAGGTTTACCTGCCTCACTTAAAGCCCATTCTTGTGGGAAGCTGCTATAGTCCACCAAAAGTCAGTATCTGGATAATATGTATGAAATGCTTGATAATGTATGTAATATCAACAGAGAGGTATATTTTCTGGGTGACCTAAATACTGACTGGCTCTCATCAAGCTGCCCACTCAAGAAAAAGCGTCAAACTGTAACCAGTGCCTACAACCTGGTTCAGGTGATCAGTCACACTACCAGGGTATTTACTAACAGCACTGGCATTAAATCATTCACATATATTGATCACAGCTTTACTGATGCTGCAGAAATGTGCTCTAAAGCAGTATCCAAATCCATCAGATGTAGTGATCATATTATAGTAGCCATATCCAGGAAAAACAAAGTTTTTCCAAAGGCGTGGCCTAATATCATGTATAAGAGGTCATACAATAGGTTTTGTAGTGATTCCTATGTTGAAGATGTAAATAATGTTTGCTGGTCAGTGTTGTGTAATGAGGAGCAACCAGACGTTGCACTTGATGCATTTATGAAATTCTAATTACTAATAAGCATGTGTGTTAGATGTAAACTTTTATTTCAAAGTAGATTTGTTTTAAGACTCTTAATAATCACTCTGTGTGACACTGATTTTTCCCACTACAGTAAAATATTTCATTTAGAAAGATTACAACAACAAATTCTGAACCTACACATCCATTCATAACTGACCAAATGATGAAAGACAAGCATTGTAATTTTGAATTCCGTAAAGTGATTGTGGAACAGGTACATTGTTTGTTGTTGTTGTTGTTGTCTATCAACAATGACAAGCCAAAGATTGTGGGAGCTGTTTTGCTTCAGTCACATTATCGATCATGCTGCTGGAAAAACGTATAGTATGTGTTATGGCTTTACATCCCCTGCGGTAATGGGGATCGAAAGTTACCTATTGTGAGCACAGAAGCTGGGAGACAAGAAGCAAGTACAGGGAGTGAATATAACAGACATGAAACAAAACACTGGATAAGGGAAACATAACGACATTAATGCTGACAAGGGGATCAAACTGAGGAATAGTCAGATATAGAGGAGGCAATCAATAAAGTGATTGAGTCCAATGAAGGGCTGATGCACGTAACAATGGTGACAGGTGTGCGTAATGATGGGCCGCCAGTCGCCAGAGAGGGGCGTGACAGTACCCCCCCCCCCTTTAGGGGCGCCACCCAACATCGCACCTGCGTGAGCCTGTTGGGCCGGCCGAGGCGTGGGAGCACAACGAGCCGGCATGAGACAATTTGAGTAAACATACCATTTTGGGTTGACTGAATCTTAGCCTATGTTTTCTCATGTTGGAGCTAAGTTTGGGCCAACTAAAAATGTTAAGTTCAGGTAACACTGACCGAAAAGTTGAGTAAACAACAAAAAAAAGGCGGTGGAACCAGTTACTGTATAATACTTAGTTGAAACAACTAGATTTTTTTTGCAGTGTACCAACTATATTAGCCGTGTATTCAGACTTTCAGATGTTCTTTTAGAAAAGACAAACGTGTGTTGCAGGGTATGTATAGTCGTGGTGCCACTGTCAACCATTTACACCTGGCTGGAATTCACAGTATGCAAGCTTTTTTCACTCCTACATCAACAACAACTTTTACACTGATGTTACCCCAATTAGACAGAGTTTTTACTGTGTGACAGCAACTGTCGCTGAAGATCTTCTCTTTATTACATATATGTTGAGCGACAAGGTGATGATGCCTCCTCCATCAAGCCTGTCAGAACAAGACCAGACCTTCCATGAATGTTAAAAACTGTGCCTAGAACACTCACAATCAAAAGATACAGTATGTACTATGAGTTCTTTCAGATAATACATGGTGGGTTATACAGAAACACACTCAGTATAGAATACATGTTTCTGTTTTAACTGTATATATATTTGAATTCCACACTGTAAATGGAATAGACTCAATAGAATGCATTATGTATTGGTCTAAGCGAGTGTTCATTTTATTATTTCTTTGTAAAGCCGATGCAGTGTAACACATTACATATGGTGATCTTCAGAAACAGGTGTTCCTCTGCTGCTACAGGGGCACATGTTAATGTATTCTCCAATGCCTTCATGTTGTTGTTGCTGCTGGCTTTAGACATGTAACCACGGAAGGTTGAGGTGGGTGTAGAGGTGCTCCTGGTGTGTGTGTGTGTGTGTGTGTGTGTGTGTGTGTGTGTGTGTGTGTGTGTGTGTGTGTGTGTGTGTGTGTGTGTGTGTGTGTGTGTGTGTGTGTGTGTGT
>QNTS01003841.1:60384-76535 GCA_003317085.1 Hucho hucho
GGGGGGATGTACACGGCTGTGATTATAATCGAGGAGAATTCTCTTGGTAGATAATGCGGTCGGCATTTGATTGTAAGGAATTCTATGTCAAGTGAAGAAAAGGACTTGAGTTCCTCTATGTTGTTATGATCACACCACGTCTCGTTAATCATAAGACACACACCCCCGCCCTTCTTCTTACCAGATAGATGTTTGTTTCTGTCGGCGCGATGCGTGGAGAAACCAGGTGGCTGTACCGACTCTGATAACGTGTCCTGAGTGAGCCATGTTTCCGTGAAGCAAAGAACGTTGCAGTCTCGGATGTCTCTCTGGAAGGCAACCCTCGCTCTGATTTCGTCTACTTTGTTGTCAAGAGACTGTACATTGGCGATTAAAATACTCGGGAGAGGTGCACGATGCGACCGTCGACGTAGCTTCACCAGAAGACCGCCGCGTTTCCCTCTTCTCCTGCGCCGCCGTTGTTTTGAGTCGCCGGCTGGGATCCAGTCTATTGTCCTAGTTGGGGTACCAAACAGAGAATCCGCTTCGGGAAAGTCGTATTCCTGGTCGTAATGTTGGCGTTGCTCTTATATCCAATAGTTCCTCCCGGTTGTATGTAATAAAACTTTATATTTCCCGGGGTAACAATGTAAGAAGTAATACATAAAAAAAACAAAATACTGCATAGTTTCCTGAGAACGTGAAGCGAAGCTGCCATCTCTGTCGGCGACTCATCCCTCCCTCTGATTGCCTGTCTTTCTATCATTCCCCCACTCATCCCTCCCGCCCTCCACCTCCTCTCTCATGTTTTGCATTGCATTTCTTTACATAATATGTCACTGTTAACCCCTGCATAATAGGTATGAAAAGGAAAAAGACAGGTGTGAGAGGTTATTGATCCCTGGGAGATCAGAGGCTTGCGTCGTGCTGCTGCTTTCCTCTCCTCTCAGACCATGCAATATCGAAACACCTCTTTTGATCAGAGGCACAATTCATGTCTCAACTCTCCACCGCTGTCCAGCTCTTAAACTGCATTGACATCGCCTGCGTCCCAAATGGCACCCTTTTCCTATATATTGCACTACTTTTGATAGGGCTCTGGACAAAAGTAGTGCACTATATAGGGGATAGCGTACCATTTGAGAAGCAGCCCTCAGATCACTCAGGCTGAAGCAGACTACCAGGCACAATAACTGTTTGGCACTTAAAATATCACTGACATTCTGACCCCAGACCAGCTATCGGACTCTACAGTATTGATCTTCATATGGGTTGCCAAGGCAGTCAGGAAAAAATATAGTGCCAAACATGGGATGTTGAAGTTCATACTGAAGTTCAATAGCGCAGAAAGAAACCATAACTGGATTTACTCTGTCTATACTGTTGAATGTTTTTTATGTTGTTAAAGCATTGCTGTTGAACAAGCCTATAACTTTATACTTACATCTATGCCTAAATATGCACTCTTTGACATTTAATCATATCATCAAGCTAGAAAACTACAATCTTCTTTTATGTTAACCATGCATGAAATAAAAATGTATTGAAGGTCTTTTGCTATGGACATTACTTACGTAACAACTTCTTCACACTAGTACTCTTATTCCCCTCTGATAAGTTTATATAAAATATATGTTTATATAAAATATATGTTTATGTAAAAGATAAGTTTATATAACATATGTGCTGTTTCTACCTGTGATTGGCAGTTCTTGTTTTACTGATTGTGTTGTTCCTAACATCTTAATATGCTATTCAGCTTTTCATTTACGTACTATTATTTTAATAGACAACGTTATTTAAGAACACCTTCTCTTTCAAGCAACAACATTACCACCAACTGAGATTCTGTCGCAATGTATTTGTTTGCTACAAATCCACAGGTAAACATGTTCTAGAGTATCCCACAATCTTTACAATATTTTCTCGGAAGTCCTGGAGCCACATCTTCAGGTGCACATAAATCGTAGGTTGGAACTGGTCCCAGACTTCCCTGCGCTGCGAAAACAAGCCCTAAATGACTTGTTAATGAATTTATAGCCACCCAAAGATTGTATCAGCACAATAACAGAACCACACACAGCAATACTGCAGTGCTCTGTCTCAAAGCATACACATACATGCGCGCACACAGGCACACAAGTGCACACACACACACACACACACACACAAACACACACACACACACACACACACACACACACAAGAACACAAACTTACTTGTACATCGCATATGATGTCCTTTTCCTTGAAATTATATATCTATCAGTATGTCAGTATATTCAATCCATCTCTTCTTGTACAGAGTATGCATATATCTGCATGCATTTGTCTGCTTGCCGGTTCACTGCCACGAAAGGACAAGGTGAAGGTTATGTGGAGATGTATGTTTATAACCTTTGATTTAGACATATTCACATTGAAGAGCTTTCCTCCCAACCCAGCCGTGCACAGCCCATTTACTCCTTCTAAAGGAGCATGAAGGGAGAAATTAGGAGTCTTTGATGGCACAGATATGAATCATACAATTACTATTGATTGTTGGACAGAAGCAACATGGAAAGATCATAGAAACATGTTTTATGCAAGCCATTTATGAAAATAAAATTATTTCCACAAACTACCAAAATAACCAATATTATGACCGTTATTACATATGACGGATTTTTCTGGGAATTGTGTTGGTTTTGATTGGTAGGGTGATTTCATTTAATGTCACAAAGACACAATGTTCAACAAATGCCTCGCTATAATTGATTGGCTCTCAATGACTTTGCATTTTCCCTTATGAAAGGATTGGGAAAAAGCTCTTAGTACATAGCCTTGAGATACGTCAGCAGGGATGGAAGGCCACATAACTCTTCGCACATCAATCTCTCATATACTGCCCAGGATCCTAGAAAAATACAATTCACTGTATGAAATTGATCTCCGGAGACAAATCAAAATCAGAAAATCTGCCCAGACTGGGCAGAATAATGTGATCGCTTAATAAATGTATAATCACTCTAACATGAATCCATAATAACTCCCAAGACAAACTCAGCCAGTACCAGTCAAAAGTTTGGACACGCCTACTCATTTAAGATTATTTCTTTATCTTTACTATTTTCTACATTGTAGAATAATAGTGAAGACATCACAACTATGAGATAACACATTTGGAACAATATAGTAGCCAAAAAAGTGTTAAACAAATCAACGTCTATTTTATATTTGAGATTCTTCAAAGTAGCCACCCTTTGCCTTGATGCCAGCTTTGCACACTCTTGGAAGAATCCCGGAACATATTCCAGTCTGTGCTAGCAAAACAGTCCTGTAGCTTAGCATCTGCTTCGTCTGAACACATTTTATTGCCCAAGTCACTGGTGCTTCCTGCTTAAATTTTTGCTTGTAAGCAGGAATTCGGAGGATAGAATTATGGTCAGATTTGCCAAATGGAAGGCGAGGGAGAGCTTTGTACGGAGTAAAGGTGTGTGGAGTAAAGGTGGTTTAGAGTTTTTTTCCCTCTGGTTGCACATTTAACATGCTGATAGAAATGAGGTAAAACAGATTTAAGTTTCCCTGCATTAAAGTCCCCAGCCGCTAGGAGCGCCGCCTCTGGATGAGCATTTTCTTGTTTGCTTATGGCGGTATACAGCTCATTGAGTGCGATTTTAGTGCCAGCATCGGTCTATGGTGGTATGTAGACAGCTACGAAAAATACAGATGAAACATTTCTAGGTAGATAGTGTGGTCTACAGTTTATCATGAGATACTCTACCTCAGGCGAGCAAAACCTTGAGACTTCCTTAGATATTGTGCACCAGCTTTTATTTACAAATATGCATAGACTGCCACCCCTTGTCTTACCACAGGCTGCTGTTCTATCCTGCCGATGCAGTGTGTAAACAATCTGTATGTTAATCATGTTGTTGTTCAGCCACAACCCGATGAAACATAAGATATTACAGTTTTTAATGTCCCGTTGGTAGGATATACGTGCATTTAGCTTGTCCAATTTATTTTCCAGCGATTGTGAGTTGGCCAGTAGTATGAATGGCAAGGACAGATTAGCCACGCGTTGGCGGATCCTCACAAGGCAGCCCGATCTCTTTCCGCAATATATTTTCCGTCTCTTTCTCCTGTGAATGACGGGGATGAGGGCCTGTTCGGGTCTCTCATCTGACTCATTAAAGAGAAATTCTTTGTCCAGTTCAAGGTGAGTAATCGCTGTTCTGATTTACAGAAGCTCTTTTTGGTCATAAGAGACGGTAGCAGCAACATTATGTATAAAATAAGTTACAAGAAATGTGAAAAAACAAACAAAATAGCATGGTTGGTTAAGAGCCCTTGAAACGGTAGCCATCCTTTCTGGCGCCATTACATTTTGCAGGAGAATGTCAGGCTATCTGTCCGCCAATTGAAGCTCAACAGAAGTTGGGTGATGCAACATGACAATGACCCAAAAGACAGAAGTAAATCAACAACAGAATGGCTTCAACAGAAAAAAAGCGTCTTCTGGAGTGGCCCAGTCAGAGTCCTGACCTCAACCCGATTGAGATGCTGTGGCATGACCTCAAGAGAGCAGTTCACACCAGACATCCCCAAAATATTGCTGAACTGAAACAGTTTTGTAAAGAGGAATGGTCCAAAATTCCTCCTGACCGTTGTGCAGGACTGATCCGAAACTAAAGAAAACATTTGGTTGAGGTTATTGCTGCTTTGCTTTATCTTGGCCAGGTCGCAGTTGTCAACCAGTTATTAAATCCAAGGGTTCACATACTTTTTCCACCCTGCACTGTGAATGTTTACGTGGTGTGTTCAATACGTAAAGACATGAAAACGTATAATTGTTTGTGTGTTATTAGTTTAAGCAGACTGTGTTTGTCTATTGTTGTGACCTAGATGAAAATCAGGATCAATCAGTTATTAAATACAAGGGTTCACATACTTTTTCCACCCTGCACTGTGAATGTTTACATGGTGTGTTCAATACGTAAAGACATGAAAACGTATAATTGTTTATGTGTTATTAGTTTAAGCAGACTGTGTTTGTCTATTGTTGTGACCTAGATGAAAATCAGATAAAATTTTATGACCAATTTATGCAGAAATCCAGGCATGTCCAAATATTTTTTTTCTTTTATATATTTCACCTTTATTTAACCAGGTAGGCAATTTGAGAACAAGTTCTCATTTACAACTGCGACCTGGCCAAGATAAAGCAAAGCAGTTCGACACATACAACAACACAGAGTTACACATGGAGTAAAACAAACATACAGTCAATAATACAGTAGAAAAAAACAAATATATATACAAAGAGTGCAAATGAGGTAGGATAAGGAAGGTAAGGCAATAAATAGGCCATGGTGGCAAAGTAATTACAATATAGCATTTAAACACTGGAATGGTAGATGTGCAGTAGATGAATGTGCAATGTAGAAAAACTGGGGTGCAAAGGAACAAGATAAATAAATAAATACGGTAGGGGATGAGGTAGTTGGTTGGGCTATTTACAGATGGGCTATATACAGGTGCAGGGGTCTGTGAACTGCTCTGACAGCTGGTGCTTAAAGCTGGTGAGGGAGATAAGTGTCTCCAGTTTCAGAGATTTTTGTAGTTCGTTCCAGTCATTGGCAGCAGAGAACTGGAAGGAGAGTCGGCCAAAGGAGGAATTGGCTTTGGGGGTGACCAGTGAGATATACCTGCTGGAGCGCGTGCTACGGGTTGGTGCTGCTATGGTGACCAGCGAGCTGAGATAAGGCGGGACTTTACCTAGCAGGGACTTGTAGATGACCTGGAGCCAGTGGGTATGGCGACGAGTGTAAAGCGAGGGCCAGCCAACGAGAGCGTACAGGTAGCAGTGGTGGGTGGTATATGGGGCTTTGGTAACAAAACGGATGGCACTGTGATAGACTGCATCCAATTTGTTGAGTAGAGTATTGGAGGCTATTTTGTAAATGACATCACCGAAGTCGAGGATCGGTAGGATGGTCAGTTTTACGAGGGTATGTTTGGCAGCATGAGTGAAGGATGCTTTGTTGCAAAATAGGAAGCCAATTCTAGATTTAATTTTAGATTGGAGATGTTTGATGTGAGTCTGGAAGGAGAGTTTGCAGTCTAACCAGACACCTAGATATTTGTAGTTGTCCACATAATCTAAGACAGAACCGTCCAGAGTAGTGACGCTGGACAGGCAGGCAGGTGCGGGCAGCAATCGGTTGAAGAGCATGCATTTAGTTTTACTTGCGTTTAAGAGCAGTTGGAGGCCACGGAAGGAGAGTTGTATGGCATTGAAGCTCGTCTGGAGGGTAGTTAACACAGTGTCCAAAGAGGGGCCAGAAGTATACAGAATGGAGTCGTCTGCGTAGAGGTGGATCAGAGAATCACCAACAGCAAGAGCGACATCATTGATGTATACAGAGAAGAGAGTCGGCCCAAGAATTTAACCCTGTGGCACCCCCATAGAGACTGCCAGAGGCCCGGACAAAAGGCCCTCTGATTTGACACACTGAACTCCATCAGAAAAGTAGTTGGTGAACCATGCGAGGCAATCATTTGAGAAACCAAGGCTGTCGAGTCTGCCGATATGGATATGGTGATTGACAGAGCCGAAAGCCTTGGTCAGATCAATGAATACGGCTGCACAGTAATGTCTCTTATCGATGGCGGTTAGGATGTCGTTTAGGACCTTGAGCGTGGCTGAGGTGCACCCATGACCAGCTCTGAAACCAGATTGCATAGCGGAGAAGGTACGGTGGGATTCGAAATGGTCGGTAATCTGTTTGTTAACTTGGCTTTCAAAGACCTTAGAAAGAAGGGAAGGATAGATATAGGTCTGTAGCAGTTTGGGTCAAGAGTGTCTCCCCCTTTGAAGAGGGGGATGACCACAGCTGCTTTCCAGTCTTTGGGAATCTCAGACGACACGAAAGAGAGGTTGAACAGGCTAGTAATAGGGGTTGCAACAATTTTGGCAGATAATTTTAGAAAGAAAGGGTCCAGATTGTCTAGCCCGGCTGACTTGTAGGGGTGCAGATTTTGCAGCTCTTTCAGAACATCAGCTAACTGGATTTGGGAGAAGGAGAAATGGGGGAGGCTTTGGCGAGTTACTGAGGGGTGTGCAGGGCTGTTTACTGGGGTAGGGGTAGCCAGGTGGAAGGCATGGCCAGCCGTAGAAAAATGCTTATTGAAATTCTCAATTATTGTGGGTTTATCGGTGGTGACAGCGTTTCCTATCCTCAGTGCAGTGGGCAACTGGGAGGAGGTGCTCTTATTCTCCATGGACTTTACAGTGTCCCAGAACTTTTTTGAGTTGTGTTACAGGAAGCAAAATTCTGCTCGAAAAAGCTAGCCTTGGCTTTCCTAACTGCCAGTGTATATTGGTTCCTTACTTCCCTGAAAAGTTGCATTTCACGGGGGCTGTTCAATGCTAATGCAGAATGCCACAGGATGTTTTTGTGCTGGCCAAGGGCAGTCAGGTCTGGAAAGAACCCAGGGCTATATCTGTTCCTGGTTCTAAATTTCTTGAATGGGGCATGCTTATTTAAGATGGTGAGGAAGGCACTTTTAAAGAATAACCAGGCATCCTCCACTGACGGGATGAGGTCAATATCCTTCCAGGATACCCGGGCCAGGTCGATTAGAAAGGCCTGCTCGCTGAAGTGTTTTAGGGAACGTTTAACAGTGATGAGGGGAGATCGTTTGACCGCAAACCCATTACGGATGCAGGCAATGAGGCAGTGATCGCTGAGATCTTGGTTGAAAACAGCAGGGGTGTATTTGGAGGGCAAGTTAGTTAGGATGACATCTATGAGGGTGCCCGTGTTTACGGCTTTGGGGTTGTACCTAGTAGGTTCAATGATGATTTGTGTGAGGTTTAGGGCATCAAGCTTAGATTGTAGGATGGCCAGGGTTTTAAGCATGTCCCAGTTTAGGTCACCTAGTAGCACGAACTCTGAAGATAGATGGTGGGCAATCAGTTCACATATGGTGTCCAGAGCACAGCTGGGGGCAGAGGGTGATCTATAGCAAGTGGCAACAGTGAGAGACTTGTTTCTAGAAAGGTGGATTTTTAAAAGTAGAAGTTGAAATTGTTTGGATACAGACCAAGTAGATAGTAAGACAGAACTCTGCAGGCTATCTCTGCAGTAGATTGCAACACCGCCCCCTTTGACCGTTCTATCTTGTCTGAAAATGTTGTAGTTAGAGATGGAAATTTCAGCGTTATTCGTGGTCTTCCTGAGCCAGGATTCAGACACGGCTAGGACATCCGGGTTGGCAGAGTGTGCTAGGGCAGTGAATAAAACAAACTTAGGGAGGAGGCTTCTAATGTTAACATGCATGAAACCAAGGCTTTTACGGTTGCAAAAGTCAACAAATGAGAGCGCCTGGGGAATAGGAGTGGAGCTAGGCACTGCAGGGCCTGGATTAACCTCTATATCACCAGAGGAGGAGTAGGATAAGGGTACGGCTAAAGGCTATAATGACTGGTCGTCTAGGACATTCTGAACAGAGAGTAAAAAGAACAGGTTTCAGGGGGCGATAAAATAGATTAAAGACATAATGTACAGACAAGGTATGGTAGGACGTAAATACAGTGGAGGTAAACCTAGGTTTTGAGTGGTGATGAAAGAGATATTGTCTCTAGAAACATTTAAACCAGGTGATGTCATCGCATGTGTGGGTGGTGGAACTAAAGGGCTGGATAAGGTATATTGAGCAGGGCTAGAGGCTCTACAGTGAAATAAGACAATAAACACTAACCAGAACAGCAATGGACAAGGCATACTGACATTGAGGAGAGGCATGCTTAGCCGAGTGATCATAAGGGTTCAGTTAGTAGTGAGGCTGGTTGGGGACACGGCGATTCAGACAGCTAGCCGGGGGTAGCAAGCTAGCAAAGGCTAGCAGGCCGGCTAACAAAGATGGAGGAAGTATGTTTATAGCCTCCTCGTACGTTTCCGTCGGTAGACCAGTCGTGATGGGTTAGTGGGGTTCCGTGTGGTGAAGGGGACCAGGCCAATTGGCAAAATAGGTAATAGTGGCCCAAGAAATCATCCGATGGACCTGTTTAGCTAGCAGCTGATATGCTCAAGACAGCAAAACGTTAGCAGGCCGCAGTTAGCTGATGGGCGTTCAGGTGATGTCGCGACGGAGGGCCGGTTGAATAACCCCCTTGGGCAGATAACGTCGGTAGTCCAGTCGTGAAGACCCGGTGAGGCTCCGCACCGGCAGTAAAAACGCGTCCGGATAGGTGTTGAAGCCCAGGAGTGGCTGATTGGGATTCTTCAGCCAGCTGGAAGATGGGCCAAGCATGGGCTAGCTTCAGGCTAATTGGTGCATTGCTCCGGGACCAACGTTAGCCAATAGTCACACGGATAGCAGCCAGCTAGCTGCAAGATCCAGGTGAAAATATCCAGAGCTTGCGGTAGGAATCCGGGGATATGGAGAGAAATGCTCTGGTTTGAGTCGCATTATACGAACAGCGAGAGCTTTTGCGAGCTAAAGGTTAGCTGCTGCTGTCCATTAGCAATGGTAAGCTAAATACTAACGTTAGCTAGTGAGCTAGCTTCTGTTAGGGAATTCCAGATTTGAGGTGGATAATACTTGAAAAAAAACAGATCCGTACCACATTGGGTGAGGCGGGTTGCAGGAGAGTGTTTTGAAGTTAAGTTTTAGAAAAAATATATAAAATGATATGCGAAGAAAATATATAAAAAGATATATACACTGGACACAACAGAACGAGGACAAAAGACGTAACTGCTACGCCATCTTGGATTTTGATTTCTTGCCACTGTAGATAAAAACCTTCATCCACTGAACACAACAGAGTGAGTCAGAACTTCTCTCTGAGTTCGTCTCTGGCTTTCATGTCCACCTAGCTCTATGTATTTGATACTAACATTATATAAGAGCAAAGATACCCAAACACTAACATGTACCTAAAGCATATACAGAGTTCCAACAGTATTGGGACAGTGACACATTTTTATTTTTGTTTTGGCTCTGTACTCCAGCACTTTGGGTTTGAAATGATACAATTAGCCAATCAGCCAATCAGTTAGGGGTGGTATACAATCAGCCAATCAGTTAGGGGTTAGGGGTGGTATACAGAATATAGCCCTATACGGTAAAAGAACGCAGTTTTAAATAAATATAAAAAATTCAAAAAACTGAAAAGTGGTGTGTGGTAATGTATTCACTCCCTTTCTTATGAAGCCCCTAAATAAGATCTGGTGCAACCAAATACCTTCAGAAGTCACATAATTAGTTAAATAAAGTCCACCTGTGTGAAATCTAAGTGTCACATGATCTGTCACATGATCTCAGTATATATACACCTGTTCTGAAAGGCCTCAGAGTTTGCAACACCACTAAGCAAGGTGCACCACCAAGCAAGCAGCACCATAAAGACCAAAGAGCTCTCCAAACAGGTCAGGGACAAAGTTGTGGAGAAGTACAAATCAGGTTTGGGTTATAAAAAAATATCCGAAACTTTGAACATCCCACGGAGAACCATTAAATCCATTATAAAAAAAATGAAAGAATATGGTACCACAACAAACCTGCCAAGAGAGGGCTGCCCACCGAAACTCATGGACTAGGCGAGGAGGGCATTAATCAGAGAGGAAACAAACAGACCAAAGATAACCCTGAAGGAGCTGCAAAGCTCCACAGCGGAGATTGGAGTATCTGACCATAGGACCACTTTAAGCTGTACACTCCACTGAGCTGGGCTTTACGGAAGAGAGGCCTGAAAAAATCCATTGCTTGAAGAAAAAAATAAGCAAACACGTTTGGTGTTTGCCAGAAGGCATGTTGGAGACTCCCCAAACATATGGAAGAAGTGTTACTCTGGTCAGATGAGACTAAAATTGAGCTTTTTGGCCATAAAGGAAAACGCTATGTCTGGCGCAAACCCAACAACTCTCATCACCCCGAGAACACCATCCCCACAGTGAAGCATGGTGGTGGCAGCATCATGCTTTGGGGATGTTTTTCATATGCAGGGACTGGGAAACTGGTCAGAATTGAAGGAATGATGGATGGCGCTAAATACAGGGAAATTCTTGAGGGAAACCTGTTTCAGTCTTCCAGAGATTTGAGACTGAGACGGTTCACCTTCCAGCAGGACAATGACCCTAAGCATACTGCTAAAGCAACACTCGAGTGGTTTAAGGGGAAACATTTAAATGTCTTGGAATGGCCTAGTCAAAGCCCAGACAATCCAATTGAGAATCTGTGGTATGACTATGAAGATTGCTGTACACCAGTGGAACCCATCCAACTTGAAGGAGCTGGAGCAGTTTTCCCTTGAAGAATGGGCAATAATCCCAGTGGCTAAATGTGCCAAGCTTATAGAGACATACCCCAAGAGACTTGCAGCTGTAATTGCTTCAAAAGGTGGCTCTACAAAGTATTGACTTTGGGGGGGGGGTGAATAGTTATGTACGCTCAGGTTTTATTCATTGTTTGTTTCACAATAAAAAATATTTTGCATCTTTAAAGTCGTAAGCATTTTCCGTAAATCTGTTTCAGTCTACAAACCCCCTAAAAATCTATTTTAAATCCAGGTAAGGCAACAAAACAGGAAAAATGTCAAGGGGGGTGAATACTTTCGCAAGCCACTTTAGATGTCTGTGAGCATGTGTGTGTGCATGCATGTGTCTGGCTTGAGGCTGTTGTGTGAGTTCTGAACCAGCAGAGCAGCCGTAGCCCAAACAGAGCCAGGGTGGGGCACGGTCGCTAATGAAGCGTAGCATTAGACAATTACAGGGGTGATAGAGTTTAAAATGAGCCATAGTATTAAAGGAAGATGAGGGTGGTGTGTGTGTGTGTCTGTGTCTTTATGTCTGTGTGCCTTTGTGTCTGTGTGTGTGCAGAGCGTAAAGATTAAACATGACATGGCTGTTGGATCTTCAATTCACTCTCCAGCTGAGCAAGAGTTTGATCGGAGCTTTGGGACTAATTTCTCTCCAGTTTCTCAGGCAGCCAGAGCTTTGTGGGCGGGCAGAAGTTTTGCTGAAATAACTTGAGCATATTTTCCCTGCTCTCTGGAGGGGGTAGAATTGGGGCAGTGCACTAGACTAATTGAGTCTAATTAGTAGCCTGTGTGTGTGAAACTGAAGACAGGCAAACAGGACAGTATAAGTAGCACTCAAACATACAGTACTGTGCTGTATCTGAGCGACAAGCTCTCACAGTCTCACGTCAGCATTAGACGTTCATCCATGTTTCTCAAATGTCACTTTTCGAAGTTGTACCAAACGTCAAATATTGAAGTGTTTAAGGTTAAGTTTAGGCATTAACTCTGAATAGTTCAGGTAAAGGGTTAAGTTTTGGGATAGGTTTAAAACAAAAATCTCAAAATCAACTTTCTATTGCTGGATTTGAACCAGAGGCAGATGCTTACATCCACAACACACTAGCAAAACAGAAACCTACTTGAAGGTCACAGCACTCACTGTTGCCCCTAGTGGCCGCTTTCCTCGTCATCTCCCGACGTCCTCAGACATGGATGGACGTCTAATACTGATTTGTATCACGGGAGACCTGGCTGATCTGAGGTGGTTACATTTGATGGACTTTCTTCCTTAAAATTATATTTGATGGACTTTCTACACTTGATTGATTTTCCTCCTGGTCTCGGGCAAAGTTACTCATCATGGGGTGGCAGGTAGCCTAGTGGTTATAGCATTGGGCCAGTAACCGAACGGTTGCTAGTTAGAATCCCAGAGCTTAGAATCAACAAATCTGTTGTTCTGCACCTGAACAAGGCAGTTAGCCCACTGTTCCTAGGCCGTCATTGTAAATAAGAATTTGCTCTTAAGGATCTGCTCCTTTTTTTCCATTTTCGTCAAAAATGACAAACCCAAATATAACTGCTTGTAGCTCAGGCCCTGAAGCAAGGATATGCATATTCTTCGTACCATTTGAAAGAAAACACTGAAGTTTGTGGAAATGTGAAAGGAATGTAGGAGAATATAACATAATAGATCTGTTTTAAGATAATACAAAGAAAAAACCAACCATTCTTTTGTATTTGTTTTGTACAATCATCTTTGAAATGCAAGAGAAAGGCCATAATGATGGCAGCAGCCCAGATGGCAGCAGCGTATGTGCAAAGTTTTAGACTGATCCAATGAACCATTACATTTCTGTTCAAAAGTTTGTATCAAGACTGCCCAAATGTGGCTAATTTGTTTATTAATATCTTTTCATGTTCAAAATTGTGCACTCTCCTACATAAGGAACACGGATGGCATTTGCTGTATGTTTGATGAGAAACTGCATATTGCAAATGTACGGTCCCTTACTAGACGTCCGCGAATGTTTCTAAAATAGGCCGACGGCGTCGGGCCGTGCCCCAGGGCCAGATCTTCCGGGAAGTCATCAAACGAAGTCTCTCGGACATTCGGTGTCCGTTTAATAAAAAAAAGTAATTTTTGTCATTTTTCCGCCCTTCAGGTTAATCCCACCAGATGGCGAATGGCTTCTTATTGCAAATGTACAAAACATACACCTAATTGACCTGGCCTTTTCTCCTAAACGGAAAAGACTTTGAAGACGAAACTTGGTGAGCATGGGTTTGGCCAAATGGGCTGTTGGCCCCGAAACAGGATGGCGTCAGGGAATCACGGTTTTTGAGTTAAGGCCCATTTTCTGGGATTAAAGGTGAAAAATGGAAATAGAGCGCTAATTTGACAGCTTCACGTCAAAGTACATGAACCTACGGTGTAAGGAAAAAAAGAACCAGACATTTATCTGTTGTAATTTTCGAGAAATCGTCAAATGTACAATTCGTAATGTTGAAAAAAAAAAAAAAATCCCCAAAAAGTTATAGATCCAGTTGCGGCGTGTTCAGACGAATCCGTTAACGTGGGTTTCGGAGCTCTACGTGATTTCTGTAATTTTCTGTGATTTTCTGAAATCACACACACGCACAGTCAATGGGGAATGACACAGTGAGGGGCTTACAGACCCACACTGCCTGCAATAGTTACTTTTGTTCGAACTATCAAAGAACCGTCAGACCTAGAGCTCTGAAACTTTAGAAACCCATTCTAGACCGTTAGTCGATAGTGCACGGTGAGTTACGGGGCTCTAGAAGGTTCTCAGGCCGTGAAACAGCCTCGTACATTTGCAATATTTTCAATTCATTTTTACATCGCGAAAATGACAGAATTTCTAAAAGTCCCAGAGTCACAAGGCTAGGTGCATTAGAACCGCCTCGGCCCATAGAGACGGACCCTAACGTTTCTGTCCGATAGCTCATTCAAGGACCCCGTAGCAACGCCCGGAAAACGTGGATTTTCAGCACCAATTAAAGTCGCTGCTCGGACACCAAATGACCTATCGAGCCGAAACTCGAGATTCGGGGTCGCCTCAGCTAGGCCTACACATAATGTCGGAACTGGACCCGCAGCTAGAACGTAACTAGGTGTTTTACATTTTTACAGAAGATGCTGTGAATTTTGAGCCTGCCCTGACATATGTGATGGTTGGCTTCTAAACGAGTTGGAAAAAGTGGGTTTGGTGTCAGTTTTTATCAGTTTGGTGTCAGAATGATATCTAATTGACTGATGGACGCTGACTTGCTGGCTGACTTTTGTACATTTGCAATAAGATTAAATAGGGATGAAACATCACCAAAATGACAGACTGAAATCAACACTAAAAAGTGCATCACCATAGTCTCTAGGCTGTGCCGAGTTCAACGAGAAGCCCCACTTGACTGTAGCTCGCTCTGGCCTCATAGACCGTGCAAAAAATAGGCCCAAAATGAAGCCTGGCCCTAAATTTCAGCTGCTTTTGGGTGACAGCGGCAGACCCGTTTGGGTTAGAAGCACAATTCAACTTCAGGAACGTTCCTTAGGACCTTCCGATCTGAGCAAGCCTAACCGTGACCGTGTGGCATTAACCCTTAACAGTAAAAACAAGGTATTTTCATCTAACAGTTTGCTATGACATCTCTCCCCATAGGAATACATTGCCTGCTCCCCTAACCTGATTCAACCTGATGCCTATGTGGGTTATGAACGCCTTATGAACCTGTCTTTGATGACAATCCATCAGGCCACTATGAGGTCTACCTGTGTTGATTCTAAGCTTCCTGGAGCAACCGGAAGTGGTTATATTCACCCTAAAGGTTTTTTGATATACCCAACCTGCAGTTGGTGAAAAACAGACAATTCAACCCTGTGTAAATCAGTCAGTTCTTAACCTACAGACTTAAAACTCAGGATTCTGTTAAAGCCTACCCCAATGAGGATATGTGTCTACAGCTTCCTGTGACAACCGAAAGTGCCTTAAATTGGGGTCATAGGGTCTGTTTCGAAGGGTTAAAAAGGTCACATCTTTCCAAAACTTCATATGTGTGATTAGGCAACCCCAATGAACTGTAAATCAGTCATTACTCCCATCAGATTCCCTTGAAAAACTCACACACACACACAGTCCAAGGGGAGTGACATAGTGTGGGGCTTACAGACACACACTGCCTGCAATAGTTACTTTCGTTCAAACTATCAAAGAACCGTCAGACCTAGAGCTCTGAAACTTTAGAACCCTTTTCTAGAGCTTATGTCGATAGTGCACGGTGAGTTATGGGGCTCTAGAAGGTTCACAGGCCGAGAAACAGCCTTGTACATTTGCAATATTTTCAATTCATTTTTACATTGCGAATATGACACGCTGAAATCAACACCAATGAGCGATGGAGAGGTACCACTATCAAGCCTGGCCATCCCGAGATCAACGGGCAGTCAATTGGGCATTCCTGCAGTATTTCAGAGCTTGTCATATTCGTGATGTTAACAGCCCATTGAAACATATTGCAAATGTACTGTACAGTTGCACGGCCATACAAAGCAATGGAAGAGTAAAAAAAATCAAATCAAATCAAATTTTATTTGTCACATACACATGGTTAGCAGATGTTAATCCGAGTGTAGCGAAATGCTTGTGCTTCTAGTTCCGACCATGCAGTAGTATCTAACAAGTAATCTAACAAATTCACAACAACTACCTTATACACACAAGAGTAAATGGTATGGAGTACAGTATATACACATATATATATATATGAGATGAGTAATGTAGGATATGTAAACATTATATAAATGGCATTGTTTAAAGTGGCTAGTGATACATTATTTCATCCAATTATAATTATTAAAGTGGCT
>QNTS01003841.1:84300-105639 GCA_003317085.1 Hucho hucho
TGTCCTCTGAATCATTCAGATGTTCATTGGCAAACTTCAGACGGGCATGTATATGTGCTTTCTTGAGCAGGGGGACCTTGCGGGCGCTGCAGGATTTCAGTCCTTCACGGCGTAGTGTGTTACCAATTGTTTTCTTGGTGACTATGGTCCCAGCTGCCTTGAGATCATTGACAAGATCCTCCCGTGTAGTTCTGGGCTGATTCCTCACCGTTCTCATGATCATTGCAACTCCACGAGGTGAGATCTTGCATGGAGCCCCAGGCCGAGGGAGATTGACAGTTCTTTTGTGTTTCTTCCATTTGCGAATAATCGCACCAACTGTTGTCACCTTCTCACCAAGCTGCTTGGCGATGGTCTTGTAGCCCATTCCAGCCTTGTGTAGGTCTACAATCTTGTCCCTGACATCCTTGGAGAGCTCTTTGGTCTTGGCCATGGTGGAGAGTTTGGAATCTGATTGATTGATTGCTTCTGTGGGCAGGTGTCTTTTATACAGGTAACAAGCTGAGATTAGGAGCACTCCCTTTAAGAGTGTGCTCCTAATCTCAGCTCGTTACCTGTATAAAAGACACCTGGGAGCCAGAAATCTTTCTGATTGAGAGGGGGTCAAATACTTATTTCCCTCATTAAAATGCAAATCAATTTATAACATTTTTCACATGCGTTATTCTGTCTCTCACTGTTCAAATAAACCTACCATTAAAATTATAGACTGATCATTTCTTTGTCAGTGGGCAAACGTACAAAATCAGCAGGGGATCAAATACTTTTTTCCCTCACTGTACAATGGCTCATTGGATCAGTCTAAAACTTTGCACACGCACTGCTGCCATCTAGTGGCCAAAATCTAAATTTCACATGGGCTGGAATAATACATTATGGCCTTTCACATAACCCTATCCCTAGCTCTAACCCTAATTTTAACCCTTACCCTAACCCTAACCTTAACCCATAGTCTAGCCCTAACCCTAACCTTAGCAAGCAGTTGCTTATTAACAGATAGTTTGTTGATAGTATGAACATCTGTAGAGCACCTACAGATGTAAAATTAGGACAATCCTAATAAAGTATGACCGCATGGTGAGTGGGGTCTGCAGGGTTTGCTCGTTGTCAACCATTCCATTGGTCCTCCTAAGGAGAGGTCTCTGTCCCCCATTATTTAGAATGGCCTACTGCTCATTCTAGGCACAACACAGTTTGGGTAAACAAAAATAAAGTCATATTTGTCTGTGTGCCCACAGTTTTCAGGCATTATTGTTTGTTTGATTTCTGCCCCTCTAGGAACCATCCAAGAACTCTCCTATGTACGTAATCACAGCTCTGACGAGTGTCACACTCGCACACAAATTATTTCCTGTTGCAAGCAGTCCATTCACTGGTGACTGTGCTATCCCAAGTTACACATGGTCATGCATGTCTCTGTCTGAGTGTGAGTATCTGTGTGCGTTTGTGTGCGTGCACGTGTGCGTGCGTGCCTTGCATAAACATCAGTTATAATGTTAAGCCATCCTCTCCTCTATTGTGGAAAAGAGATTATGTTTCCTGTGACCTGTCTTCTAGGCGACGCCCACTCATTATGAGGTGCCAGACAGAGCGGGTGGAGGGGTGGGATGTTTGTGTTTCTGTCTTCTAGGCGACGCCCACTCGTTATTAGGTGCCAGACAGAGCACCTCATAGGCCTATGTTTCTGTTTATAATTAACAACATTTTCGTAGGATATTTGTTTGTCAAATTGTCTATAATTAGATAGGTCTACATAAAGCTTCCCTTCTGTCAAAGCCTCTTGCCGGCATTGTATTCATGTTACCTGATGAAATTGCTGTACAATATGATCTTGTTGCCATCTGATGCACATTCAGATGAATCAGCACTGCAGAGCTCTAACTGTCCTATGGCGTGCCTTGATTGTATTACTGTTGATGATATCTGGAAATGTGCATGTACACCCTGGCCCATCTTCTGTTGCTAGCCCCAATTCTGACTTTTCTGCACGTTAACACTTCTGCACATTAACACTAGAAGCTTTTTACCTAAAATGGATCAATTGAAAGTGTGGGTTCACAGCTCCAATCCAGATGTGTTGGTCATTACTGAGATGTGGTTAAGGAAGAGTGTTTTGAATACTGATGTTAACCTTTCTGGTTATAACCTTTTCGGCAAGACAGATCTTCCAAAGGTGGGGGAGTGGCAATCCTTACCAAGGATCACCTTCAGTGCTCGGTTGTCTCCACCAAGTCTTTCCCCAAACAATTGGATTTGCTGGTTTTAAGCATTAAACTTTCAAATAGCTCTTAGTTGACTGTGCTATCGTCCTCTATCAGCACCGGCCTGTACCCTACCTGCCCTAAGCTCTCTCCTGGCCCCTTACACTAAGTCTGAATTTGTCCTGCTTGGTGACCTAAACCGGTACATGCTTAAATTACCTGACCAAGTCCTAAAGCAATGGGACTCCCTAAATCTTTCTCAGATTATTACTAATCCCACAAGGTATGACTACAAACACCCCGAAAAGGCTACTAATCTCAATGTTATCCTCACAAATAATCCTGATAGGTATCGGCCTGTTGTTTTCTGTAATGACCTTAGTGATCACTGTTTTACAGCCTGTGTTCGTAATGGCTGCTCAGTGAAACCACCTGTCCTGATTTGTCATAGACGCTAAAAAACTTTAATGAGCAAGCCTTCCTTCATGAACTGGCCTCTGTAAAATGGTAGTAGGCGAAAACCCAAGGAATTTCTGTCCAGAATTCTTTTTTTGGTGACATTTCCTCAGTTTGATAGGCTTCCTATTGAAATCCATGTAAAATAGCTCCCAGATTGCAGTACCTATGGCTTCCACTAGATGTCAACAGTCTTTAGACAATGTTTCATGACTTTATCATTGAACAGAACCGAATAGAATAAGAATTAGTGAAAGCACCACGGATGTCAATAACTTTTCCTGGGCGAGAGACCGTGAGCGCGCTCCACTTTATTTTCCTTTTATATCGTTTAGGAAGTCATCCGAGTGAAATATTATTGTTAATATTCATAAAAGTATACATAAGGATGCATTATAAATTATGTTTGATTTGTTTGGGCAAAGTTGATAGGTATAATTTGAACGCTTTCTCTTCACTGTACAACGGGCGACTCGACGGTGGATTTTCTGAACATAATACGCCAACCAAACAGAGATTTATGGATATAATAGATTACTTTTTCTAACAAAAGAACCATTGGATGTCTTCCTTGGACACTTCTGATGCCCTCAGCAGAAGATCATCAAAAGGTAAGTGATTTATTTTAGCTCTTATAAGGGTTTTGTGAGACCCGCGCTAGATATGAATTTATGCTAATGCATAAATATGAGAGGTGCTATCCTCAAAAACACAATGCTGTGATATTGCCAAGACTCAGAGCTTTTGATGACTATGCAACACTTGTATATTGATGAATGTTTAATAATTCAACTTTTGGATTTTAAATTTGGCGCCTTACATTTCACCGGGTAGTGTCGAAAACGGGGCGCTAGCGCCCCAATGATCCCTATGAGGTTTTAACTACTTAGGGAGCACCGGCATGCTAGCGGGCCACTCCCGACACTACCCGGTGAAATGTAAGGCGCCAAATTCAAAATCCAAAAGTTTAATTATTAAACATTCATCAATTTACAAGTCCCTTTCATATTTTATGCATTAGCATAAATCCATAACCAAAGCGGGTCTCATAAAACGCATATAATCGCTAATATAAAATCCCTTACCTTTCGAAGAACTTCTGCTGAGGGCTTCCCAAGTGTCCAACGAAGACATCCAATGGTTCTTTTGTTAGAAAAAGTAATTTATTATATCCATAAATCTCAGTTTGGTTGGTGCGTTATGTTCATAAAATACAGCGTCCACTCGCCCATTGAACCGTGAAGAGAACACGTTCAACCTATACCTATACACTTGTCCAAGAACAATCAAACATCATTGATATTGTATCCTTAGGAACACTTTTATGTATATTTACTATAATATTTCAACCGGATTATAAACTGGACGATAGGAAAGGAAAAAACCACAGCGCGCGCGGGCCCGTGAACGCGCCTCCTCTTCTGTTTACATCCGATGACTAGTTCGAAATTCTTCTTCTATTACCATCCAGAGCAACCTAACATCACCAAACACTGTCGAGAGACTGTTGACATCCAGTGGAAGCAATAGGTACTGCAATCTTACTCCCATATATGGCTGTTTTCAATAGGGATGGGTTCAAAATGAGGCAATGTGTCAAAAACACTTTTTCCAGGACAGAAATTCCTCGGGTTTGTGCCTGCTATATCAGTTCTGTTATACTCACAGACAATAGTTTAACACTCTTAGAAACTTCAGAGTGTTTCCTATCCAATAGTACTAATTATGTGCATATCCTAGTTTCTGGGCCTGAGTGGCAGGCCTTTTACTTTGGGCACGCCAGACTCTCCAAAACCGACACCTCAGCTGCCGCTCCCTAAGAAGTTAAACTTGACCACAAAAAAACATCTGGGTCAGATGGTCTAGACCCTTCCTTCTTTAAGGTTGCTGCCCCTATCATCGCCAAGCCTATCTTCAACCTTTTTTACCTGTCTCTCCTTTCTGGGGAGGTTCCCATTGCTTGGAAAGCAGCCACGGTTCGTCGTTTATTTAAAGGGGGAAATCAGGCTGATCCTAACTCTATTTTGCCCTGTTTATCGAAAGTCTTGGAAATACTTGCCAATAATCAACCGACTGGCTTTCTTGATGTCTATAGTATTCTCTTGTGTATGCAAACTGGTCTCCGCTCAGGTTATGGATGTGTCACTGCAACCTTAAAAGTCCTCAATGATGTCACCATTGCCCTTGATTCTAAGCAATATTGTGCTGCTATTTTTATTGACTTGGCCGAAGCCTTTGATACGGTTGATACTGGTTTGCTAACTACCTCTCTCAAAGAGTGCAGTGTATAAAGTCAGAAAATCTTCTGTCTCAGCCACTGCCTGTCACGAAGGGAGTACCCCAAGGCTCGATCCTAGGCCCCACGCTCTTCTCAATTTACATCAACAACATAGATCAGGCAGTAGGAAGGTCTCTCATCCATTTATATGCAGATGATACAGTCTTATACTCAGCTGGCCCATCCCCGGATTTTGGGTTAAATGTTCTACAACAAAGCTTTCTTAGTGTCCAACAAGCTTTCTCTACCATTTACCTTGTTCTGAACACCTCCAAAACAAAGGTCATGTGGTCATGTGGTTTGGTAAGAAGAATGCCCAGAAACTAGGATATGCACAGTAGTATTGGATAGAAAACACTCTGAAGTTTCTAAAACTGTTAATATAAGGTCTGTGAGTATAACAGAACTGATTTGGCAGGCGAAAACCCGAGAAAAATCCATCCGGAAAAAGGTGATTCTGTGAGGTGCCTCTTTCCCATTGACTTGCTATAGGAAATACTGGAATCCAGCTCCCAGGTTGCAGTACCTATGGCTTCCACTAGATGTCAACAGTCTTTAGACAAGGTTTCATGCATTTATCTAGAAAAATTAAGGAGTAAGACAAGAATTGGCAAGGGGATTGAGGAAGTCACTTTTCTCTTTGACGGGCGGGACCGTGAGCGTGCGCCTCGGTTTTTTCCTTTTCTATCAACCAGTTTATTAGCCGTGTGAAATATTATCATTCATATACATATTAGGGTACCTGAGGATCGATTAGAAATGTTGTTTGAGTTGATTGGACAAAGTTCATAGGTAACATTTTTACGTTTTCTATGTCTTGTATATTGAACGAGTGGAACGGGGGATTTCTGAACAAAATGCACCAACCAAACAGAACTCTTGGGACATAAAGAGAGACTTTATCGAACAAAAGGACAATTTATTGTGTAGCTGGGACCCTTTGGATTGCCATCAGAGGAAGATCTTCAAAGGTAAGCAATTTATTTCATCGCTATTTTTTAAGTTTTGTGACACCTGTGCTGGTTGTGTTATTATGCTAATGCAGGAAGTATGTGGATTGTAAGCTTTTGAATAGTGTGCAACACTTGAATTTTCATGAATGTTTAATACTACTATTTTTGTATTTTAAATTTGTCGCTCTGCATTTTTCCGGATGTTGTCGTAGGTGGGTCGCCTGTGACCCACTGCTCCCTAAGAAGTTGACTTGCCTAGTTATATGAAGGTTACATAAATAAAAAAATATCTGTTGCACTAGAATTGGCAGACTAAATAGACCCTCACCAGAATAATGTCAGAAATCTAGTTGACAATAGTAAAGTTTTCTCTTTCATCTCTGCCTCTCTCACGCAGCAAAGACATTTTAGGACGGGGAGAAAATGCAATAACTAGCAGACACTCATACACAAACCCACCCAACCTCATACACAAACCCACCCAACCTCACACACAAACCCACACATACAGATGAAGATGCCTTGACAGCACAGTGTCACGCTTTCGGGGTGGGACAACCCAATGGGGTTTTTCTTATGGAGGGTGAGCGTGTACCAAATCAAATCAAATTTCAACTCAAATCAAATTTTATTGGTCACATACACATGGTCAGCAGATGTTAATGCGAGTGTAGCGAAATGCTTGTGCTTCTAGTTCCGACCATTGAGTAAAATCTAACAAGTAATCTAACAATTTCACAACAACTACCTTATACACACAAGTGTAAAGGAATGAATAAGAATATGTACATATAAATATCTGGATGAGCGATGGCCGAACGGCATAGGCAAGATGCAGTAGATGGTATAGAGTACAGTATATACATATGAGATGAGTAACGTAGGGTATGTAAACATTATATAAAGTGGCATTGTTTAAAGTGACTAGTGATACATTTATTACATCCAATTTTAGTTATTGAAGTGATTAGAGATTTAAGTCAGTATGTTGGCAGCAGCCACTCAATGTTAGTGATGGCAGTTTAACAGTCTGATGGCCTTGAGATAGAAGCTGATTTTCAGTCTCTCGATCCCAGCTTTGATGCACCTGTACTGACCTCGCCTTCTGGATGATAGCGGGGTGAACAGGCAGTGGCTCGGGTGGCTGTTGTCCTTGATGATCTTTTTGGCCTTCCTGTGACATCGGGTGGTGTAGCTGTCCTGGAGGGCAGGTAGTTTGCCCCCGATGATGCGTTGTGCCGACCTCACTACCCTCTGGAGAGCCTTATGGTTGTGGGCGGAACAGTTGCCATACCAGGCGGTGATACAGCCCGACAGGATGCTCTCGATTGTGCATCTGTAGAAGTTTATGAGTGTTTTTGGTGACAAGCCAAATTTCTTCAGCCTCCTGAGGTTGAAGAGGCGCTGTTGCGCCTTCTTCACCACGCTGTCTGTGTGAGTGGACCATTTCAGGTTTGTCAGTGATGTGTACGCAGAGGAACTTAAAACCTTCCACCTTCTCCACTACTGTCCCGTCAATGTGGATAGGGGGCTGCTCCCTCTTCTGTTTCCTGAAGTCCACGATCATCTCCTTTGCTTTGTTGATGTTGAGTGTGAGGTTATTTTCCTGACATCACACTCCGAGGGCCCTCACCTCCTCCATGTAGGCCGTCTCGTCGTTGTTGGTAATCAAGCCTACCACTGTAGTGTCGTCTGCAAATTGATAATTGAGGTGGAGGCGTGCATGGCCACGCAGTCATGGGTGAACAGGGAGGACAGGAGAGGGCTGAGAACGCACCCTTGTGGGGCCCAGTGTTGAGGGTCAGCGGGGTGGGGATGTTGTTTCCTACCCTCACCACCTGGGGGCGGCCCGTCAGGAAGTCCAGGACCCAGTTGCACAGGGCGGGGTCGAGACCAGGGTCTCAAGCTTAATGACAAGTTTGGAGGGTACTATGGTGTTAAATGCTGAGCTGCAGTCGATGAACAGCATTCTTACATAGGTATTCCTCTTGTCCAAATGGGTTATGGTAGTGTGCAGTGTGCAGTGTGATTGCGATTGCGTTGTCTGTGGACCTGTTCGGGCGGTAAGCAAATTGGAGTGGGTCTAGGGTGTCAGGTAGGGTGGAGATGATATGATCCTTGACTAGTCTCTCTAAGCACTTCATGATGACGTAGGTGAGTGCTACGGGGCGATAGTTGTTTAGCTCAGTTACCTTAGCTTTCTTGGGAACAGGAACAATGGTGGTCCTCTTGAAGCATGTGGGAACAGCAGACTGGGATAAGGATTGATTAAATACGTCCATAAACACACCAGCCAGCTGGTCTGCGCAAGCTCTGAGGACGAGGCCAGGGATGCCGTCTGGGACGGCAGCCTTGCGAGGGTTAACACGTTGAAATGTTTTACTCACGTTGGCTGCTGTGAAGGAGAGGCTGCAGGTTTTGGTAGCGGGCCGAGTCGGTGGCACTGTATTGTCCTCAAGGCGAGCAAAGAAGTTGTTTAGTTTGTCTGGGAGCAGGACATCGGGGTCCGCAACGGAGCTGGTTTTCTTTTTGTAGTCCGTGATTGACTGTAGACCCTGCCACATACCTCTCGTGTCTGAGCCGTTGAATTGCGACTCTACTTTGTCACTATACTGACGCTTAGCTAGTTTGATTTCCTTGCGGAGGGAATAGCTACACTGTTTGTATTCGGTCATGTTTCCGGTAGCCTTTCCCTGATTAAAAGCAGTTTTTCGCGCTTTCAGTTTTGAGCGAATGCTGCAATCAATCCACGGTTTCTGGTTGGGGAAGGTTTTAATAGTCGCTGTGGGTACATCACCGATGCACTTGCTAATAAACTCGCTCACTGAATCAGCGTACATATCCGGAACATATCCCAGTCCACGTGTTTGAAGCTATCTTGAAGCATGGAATCAGATTGGTCGGACCAGCGTTGAACAGACCTGAGCACGGGCGTTTCCTGTTTTAGTGTTTGTCTATAGGCTGGGAGCAACAAAATGGAGTCGTGGTCAGATTTGCCGAAAGGAGGGCGGGGGCGGGCTTTGTATGCGTCGCGAAAGTTAGAGTAACAATGATCCAGAGTTTTTCGTGCATTCGATATGCTGTAACAATTTAGGGAGCCTTATTTTCAGATTAGCCTTGTTAAAATCCCCAGCTACAATAAATGCAGTCTCAGGATATGTGGTTTCCAGTTTACATAGAGTCCAATGAAGTTCTTTCAAGGCCATCGAGGTGTCTGATTGGGGAGGGATATATATGGCTGTGATTATAATCGAAGAGAATTCTCGTGGTAGATAATGCGGTCGGCATTTGATCGTAAGAAATTCTAGGTCAGGTGAACAAAAGGACTTGAGTTCCTGTATGTTGCTATGATCACACCATGACTCGTTAATCATAAGGCATACACCCCTGCCCTTCTTCTTACCAGAGAGATGTTTGTTTCTGTCGGCGCGATGCGTGAAGAAACCAGGTGGCTGTATCGACTCTGATAACGTATCCCGAGTGAGCCATGTTTCCGTGAAACAGAGAATGTTACAATCTCTGATGTCTCTCTGGAAGGCAACCCTTGCTCGGATTTCCGAGCAAGGGTTGCCTGCTGGGATCTGATCCATTGTCCTGGGTGGTGGATCAAGCAAAGGATCCGAAAGTCACATTCGTGGTCATAATGTTGGTAAGTTGACGTTGCTCTTATATCCAATAGTTCCTCCCGGCTGTATGTTATAAAACTTAAGATTTCCTGGTGTAACAGTGTAAGAAATCATTCATAAAATAACAAAATACTGCATAGTTTCCTAAGAACGCGAAGCGAGGCGGCCATCTCTGTTGGCGCCGGGACAGTGCCCAATGCTCACCTACAGTATGCTCCTTAGCTGGCAAGTAGTTGGACACACACAGTGGAATGTGCTGTATCTACTTTAGTATTGTTTTTGCTGCCATGTTGTATGACGCATAAATCATTTCGTAATGATATAGTGAAGTCATCCTCATCTTCAGACACACACAGACACTTATACTGTATACATGTGTGTCTGCATGTGTGGACATGACTGTGAACATGCAGTTCCACAATCCATATTCTGTTGTCTTGTGCTGTGTCAGGTGTTACTGTTATAGGAATTTGTATGTTTAATTAATGACTAGAATATTTCACCCTGAAAATGTATGTAATAGGTGTTAGAGGAATAAGACAATAATTCTATAATGTGTAGGACTAGAACTTTTTAAAAGACTAAGACATCGCGTTATTATTTTTCAGCCTAAGCAGGATGGAGTTGAGATAACAGAGGAAAAGGAGAACTGTCGACAGACGATTTATAAATGTGAAACCAACAGGAAAACGGTTTCCCCACCAAGGGAGGGGAGGAAACGGTTAGAAAACTGTTTAGAAGTGATAATCTGTAATATGTAAAACACAGCCCGCCTAAAGTGGGGTGGAGTTAAATTGTATGTACATATAAAGGACTGTGTTCCCATTGTGAATTTAAAACATTCTCTGAATAAAACCTGACCATTGCAGTTCAGGACTCTGTATGTTTCTTATAACTGGAGCTTTACAAACTCCAGAAAACAGATAGAGTTATAGTCTGATTTGATATAATAGTTCTGAGATGTAACAAAATTCTCGTGACAGTTACACATGACCTCTGACCTCTTACTCCTCCCCTCTTTTATTATCCCATTGAAAGAAAGGTCAAGGCTGGGAGCTATGCCTATCAGGGCACTTACAGTATATATTACATTTTCTCTAAGAGAGGGGATACATTATCATAGAAGATCTACAACCCATCACTTTTAGTTGGCCTTAGCAGCTTTTGGGAGATATTGTAAGGAACTCTATAAGATTTCTATAAGAATGCTTGGTAGTGCGTCCTTCTTTACTGCAGGCCACATCTCTGTCAGGTAGTGTAGTGGCAGGTAAATGCACCTAACGCCGTTAACACACCTTTTGCAAATTGCGCGAGAGTGTACCCACCTATCGCGGAAAAATGCTTTGAAAATACAGGGAGAATTACTTTATTCACCATGAACAACGAAGTGTTTACCCACCTCTTTTTTTTACCACTACATCTCTGCTAGGAAGGCAACCCTTATCTCACAAAAGACAAACTTTACAAATTCTTTGCTAGGAACTTTCTTTATCTTCATGACCGGTCTCAAACTACAAGAGATTTACATTTAGCAGACACTCTTATCCTGAACATCTCCTTCACTCACATCCAGAAATAAATTACTCTATTCAAAAACTATTAATGTAAATCAAATCAAATCAAATTGTATTTGTCACATGCGCCGATTACAACAGACCTTACAGTGAAATGCTTACTTAACCAACAATGCAGTTTTAAGAAAAATAAGTGTAAAAAATATATAAGTAAACAATGAAAAAAAAAATGAAAAAATTAAAGAGTAGCAGGAAAATAACAGTAGCGAGGCTATATACAGGGGGTACCGGTATAGAGTCAATGTGCGGGAGCACAGGTTAGTCGAGATAATTGAGGTAATATGTATTGTAGGTAGAGTTAAAGTGACTATGCATAGATAATAAACAGAGAGTAGCAGCAGCGTAAAAGAGGGGTTGGGGGATGGGGGGGACCAAGGAACTTGAAGCTCTCAACCTGCTCCACTACAACCCCCTTAGATAAGAAAGGGCGCGTGCTCGGTCCTCCTTTTCCTGTAGTCTACAAAATGTCTTCCTTGTCTTGATCACGTTGAGGGAGAGGTTGTTACCCTGGCACCACACAGCCAGGTCTCTGACCTCCTCCCTATAGGCTGTCTCATCGTTGTCGGTGATCTGGCCTACCACTGTTGTGTCGTCGGCAATCTTAAATGGTATTTGACAGAGCCATTTTGTCATCACCAGAGTGTGGTGATTCCCCCTGCCAGTGTGATGTAATGTACTGTCTATTTCAGGTAATTAAATGCATTTATGTTTTTAACGTGTTGGATTATTCATGTTTGTTGTGTGTACTGTCTTCTGTTTGTATTGCTAATGTATGTGCATTGAATTTCTTCTCCAGTCTACAAGAAATCTCAATCTAATGTATAATGCATCACATTTTTCTCTATATACAACAAACATGTAGTTTTTTAAAGGTTATTGTTCTCTTTTTCCTTTTAGTTGTATCTTAAAAGCAATCCCCTAAATATTTGTGTGAAGAAAATAGGCTATTATCTATTCTGATCGACATATAGACTTCTCTTTGTAAAATTGGAATCAAAAGTCATCAGTATCATACTGCTAATGGATGGCATCCATTTCTTTCCTAATTTAACATTTGACTGGATAGGATACAGCCTTTTGAATCCACTCCTAATGAAATGCCAGCACCACAGCCAAAGGGACAATTAATGAATTATCAATGTTTGAGAGCGGCAACAAAAGAGCAATTCTATTACAATGCAAAGACAATATAATTAGTTGCCTGTAATTCCCTGTTAAGCATGGCATATTATCATTTCAAAAGGGGAAGAACTTGTGTTATGTGAGTTCTACTTCTAGAGCTTTTGTCGCCTCACATGTGGCTAATGATGGTTAAAATGTCAATTTCCAATTATTTTCTAACAAGTTGTATTTTCTAACAACAGTTTGAATTGCGGTGTGTTCCGCCTCCTCAATGATTCACATAGAAGTAGCCCATTTCTGCGTTGCGGACAATTTATGTTTGAGGCTTTACCACTGAACTTCACTCATGCATATATTTGCTCAGTCTTACAAGAATTGGAAAATGTTCTTGCTGGCGCCTGCTTTGCCTTCCTTGTTGTTTTCCTTACACATAATAACTCTGGACATGTGTGCTTTCCTATCAAAGTAAGTTCCTTATTTTCTGTATATCGTGTTGTCGTTTCTACTGTAGGCACATACTACAGCATGTATGTATATATGTATGTACATGTACAGTATATTGTAATGGACAACTATGATGTGTGTAAAATACTTTTTTGAAGGTTGTACTGATTATAATGAGTTAAGCTATTTGCCAGCTATGTGTGGCGCATTGTTTGTTGACATTATACAATGCATTCTGGGCAGACCAAAAATGTTATAATGAGGTGAAGGAATGGTTCACTCATCTTTCAGATAAACTTCCGGAAGTGTTTGAACGGAGTGGATGATCGTAGTAGACGACACACCCCCTTCAATATGCATACTATAAACAGAGCAAACTCATCTTGTCCCCTCTTATTATCTTTGGTTGATGCAAAAAAACAAGCATGGCAGTGCGCAGAAACTATCCATAGCCGGATTACTTTCGATTTCTAGAAAGTGTTTTACTCAGTTATTTCGATCAATGGTGAGCTCACCCGTGATGTGATTAATTATAAATAGTAACTGATATTAGCTAATTCATGTTGTAGTTTCTGTCAGCCGGGAGTTATAAAAATATGACCGCTTGTGTTATGTCAATCTTCCTCAGTTAGCGCTAGGACAAATGTAGCCTACATTTTTCCAGTTTGGATGATTGTGTTATGCTGTAGCTACTTCTGTGAATGTCTGAACATTGCATCCAAAAATAAACTGCTCACATTCCGGATATAACTTTGTAAGGACTGTGTTTGTGCAAATTGTTTCTCAAAAAACAGTGTGGTCAGCTCAAATGCTGATTGTTGCATCATACCGAAACTGGACGTTATAAATATGTTAAGAGGAGCGAAGCGGGGAAACCCAAGAGCGGACTCAGAAGAGGAAGCCGGGATGAATGCACCAAAATGTTTATTGTACACAGAGAAATATGGATTGCAGAATCGGGGTAGCTCAGATGAGTTGCAGAAAAACCAGGAGTGTAGAGTGAGGTTGGAGTTGGCTGAGTAGAACAGGGAAACAGGTCCTGAGGGGAATCCAAGGTAGTGGTGGTGAGTGAAATCCAGAGCCAGGTGGTTGGTGGTGAGATGTGGAACAGGAGCCAGGAGCCAGAGCGGTAACTGCAAGGAGAGGAAAAAATGGTGTAAGGCAGGGAAACAAGCACGGCAGAGCAACAGGATCTAGAGAACTAACAAAAGGCTAGAATAATAACTGACTGAGCAGAGATTACGAGTTGGCAGAGTGGATGTGGCAGGAATGGGTTTTTGTAGAGGTCTTGATTTATGGGACGAGTTGCAGCTGGTAGGGATCTGCTCTGATTCCAGCACACTTGTCTCCAACCACACAGTCACAGAGAGGGAGAGGGAGAGAGAGAGTACAGGGGGAGAACTGCAGGTTTAAGGAGACACCAGCTGAACACCAGAGGGCATAGCAGGAGCAGATGTGACAAAATAAGCATTCTAATCACACCGGTTTGATCTTACACGGACCACTGTAGAATGATCACACCCGTGTGTTGGTAGTTGTGAAAAGGTTAACTTCTTAGGGAGCGGCAGCAGAGGTGACGGTTTTGGAGAGTCTGGCGTGCCCAAAGTAAAATGCCTGCCACTCAGGCTCAGAAAATAGGATATGCACATAATTAGTACTATTGGATAGGAAACACTGAAGTTTCTGAAAGTGTTAACATCATTTCTGTGAGTTTATAGGTATATTTGAACGCGTTCTCTTCACGTTTCAATGGGCGATTCGACGTTGGATTTTATGAACATAACGCTCCAACCAAACGGAGATTTATGGATATAATAAATGACTTTTTCTAACAAAAGAACCATTGGATGTCTTCGTTGGACACTTGGGAAGCCCTCAGCAGAAGTTCTTGGAAAGGTAAGGGATTTTATATTAGCGATTTTATGCGTTTTATGAGACCCGCTTTGGTTATGGATTTATGCTAATGCATAAAATATGAGAGGGGCTATCCTCAAACAATCAAATGTTGTGCTTTCGCCGTAAAGCCTTTTTGAAATCTGACAACGCTGTGATATTGCCAAGAATCAGAGCTTTTGATGGCTATGCAACACTTGTATATTGATCAATATTTAATAATTCAACTTTTGGATTTTGAATTTGGCGCCTTACATTTCACCGGTTGGCGCCCCACTGCTCCCTAAGTAGTTAAAGGATCAAATAATTAATCTAGTACTGAAAGCATAAGCTACAGCTAGCTGGCACTGCAGTGCATAAAATGTGGTGACCAATTGACTCAAAGAGCGAGAAAGACAATAGTTGAACAGTTTTGAGAAAATGTATTTCTTTAAAAATGAAGAAGCAACTTAATTAGCTAGAGGATGCAGCTAGCTGGTTTAGCCTACTTAAACACCTGGCTCAAACAGAGAAGGGATGCTATGTTAGCTAGCTGATTATGGCTATGGCTATCCAACACTGGAACTCTTCCAAGTCAAGGTAAGCATTTGGTTTTATTTATGTATTGCCACCGGGGCCCGCCGGTGTAACTGCTAAACTGCTTGCTGCTCACTGTACACTGTACTGCATGATTGTATTGGGTTTACTAACGTGTTAGTTATAGTACCGATGTTGACTATGACGTTAATATGGTGACAATGATGTAGCCTGTGTGTAGCGGTTAGCAGCTATGATACGAAGATTTGGCTTGGCAAAGTTTTTTTCTGAGTCACAGAAATCTGACGTGTTGTGCACTGAAGTCCACAAGTGAAGGGAAATGGTGAGCGGAGGAGAGTGAATAGATGCAAGAAGAAATACATACATCAAAGGGATCATGCTATTTGTATGAAGCCGCTATGAAAGTGGACTCTGTTTGCGTGTGATCAGTGGTGTATTCATTCCGCCAAATGTTTCTTAAGTAGTTAAGCCCCATGCTTCTTTCAATTTGGTCCCGACACTACCCGGTGAAATGGAAGGCGCCAAATTCAAAATCCAAAAGTTGAATTATTAAACATTCATCAATATACAAGTGTTGCATAGTCATCAAAAGCTCTGATTCTTGGCAATATCACAGCGTTGTCAGATTTCAAAAAGGCTTTACGGCGAAAGCACAACATTTGACTGTTTGAGGGTAGCACCTCTAATATTTACACATTAGCATAAATCCATAACTCAAAAAACGCATAAAATCGCTAATACAAAATCCCTTACCTTTCGAAGAACTTCTGCTGTGGGCTTCCCAAGTGTCCAACGAAGGTAATCCATGCTTCTTTTCTTAAAAGTCATTTATTATATCCATAAATCTCAGTTTGGTTGGCGCGTTATGATCATAAAATCCACCGTTGAGTCGCCCATTGAACCGTGAAGAGAACGCGTTCACATTATACCTATACACTTGTCCAAGAACAATCAAACATCATTGATAATGTATCCTTAGGAACACTTTTATGTATATTTACTATAATATTTCAAACGGATTATAAACTGGACGATAGGAAAGGAAAAAACCACAGCGCGCGCGAGCCCGTGAACCCGTTTACATCCGATGACTAGTTCGAAATTCTTCTTCTATTACCATCCAGAGCAACCTAACATCACCAAACACTGTCTAGAGACTGTTGACATCCAGTGGAAGCAATAGGTTCTGCATTCTTACTCCCATATATAGCTGTTTTCAATAGGGAGGGGTTCAAAATGAGGCAATGGGTCAAAAACACTTTTTCCAGGACAGAAATTCCTCGGGTTTTCGCCTGCTATATCAGTTCTGTTATACTCACAGACAATATTGTAACACTCTTAGAAACTTCAGAGTATTTCCTATCCAATAGTACTAATTATGTGCATATCCTAGTTTCTGGGCCTGAGTGGCAGGCCTTTTACTTTGGGCACGCCAGACTCTGCAAAACCGACACCTCGGCTGCCGCTCCCTAAGAAGTTAATTGACTTGCCTAGTTAAATAAAGGATATAAAAAATACAAATTAATTAGGAACACCTTCCTAATATTGAGTTGCACCTCCTTTTGCCCTCAGAACAGCCTTAATTTATCAGGGCATGGACTCTACAAGGTGTCGTAAGCATTCCACAGGGATGCTGGCCCATGTTGACTTCAATGCTTCCCACAGATGTGTCATGTTGGCCTGGATTTCCTTTGGGTGGTGGACCATTCTTGATACACACGGGAAATTGTTGAGCGTGAAAATCCCAGCAGCATTGCAGTTCCTGACACACTCAAACCGGTGCGCCTGGCACCTACTACCATACCCAGTTTAAAGGCACTTAAATATTTTGTCTTTCCAATTCACCCTCTGCATGGCACACATACAAAATCCATGTCTCAATTGTCTCAAGGCTTAAAAATCCTTCTTTAACCTGTTTCCTCTCCTTCATCTACACCGATTGAAGTTGACATCAATCAAGGGATCATAGCTTTCACCTGGATTCATGGAAAGAGCAGTGTTTTGTACACTCAGTGTATATTGATAATTATGTATAATTATTCAACACATGTAATAACAAACATCACAATTCTTTAGGGCAAATAGCCTCTAGGCTCTAACTCTTGGCTCTGAGTCTAAGTTAGCAATGCTCTACTCCGCTCCAGAGCAATGCTCTTCTCTACTCTGCTCCAGAGCCATGCTCTGCTCTACTCTGCTACAAAGCCATGCTCTGCTCTACTCTGCTCCAGAGCCATGCTCTGCTCTACTCCAGAGTCATGCTCTGCTCTACTCTGCTCCAGAACCATGCTCTGCTCTACTCTGCTCCAGAGCCATGCACTGCTGCTGCAGGCGCCACCTCTTAGATCATTGAGTTATAGCACTATATAACGATCTGAAATGATAAAGGGTTTATACCGTCATTGAGTTCTACCACTATGAAACGATCTATAATGACAAAGGCTTTTTCTCTCTGTGGAGGTGGAAATGCTGACTGTGCAGGTTCAGTAAGTTTCAGACACTGATGTGTTGGCGTGCAAGCGCTTAAGAACTTCAAAATGTTTCAACTTCATATTCATAATCTCCAGCACCACCCCAACATCAGCATGTGAAACTGGTGCGTTTCTATGTTTTGTTGTAAAAAAGATGGTAGAAGTTAAGTGTTTCCAATGACATTATCGGGTAGGCATTGCTTACTACACTGAACAACAATGGAAACGCAACATGTAAAGTGTTGGACCCATTTTTCATGAGCTGAAATAAAAGATCCCAGAAATGTTCCATACTCCCCAAAAAATATTTCTCTGTTGCCAGAGATTTGTCAGTACGTCCAACCAGCCTCACAACCGCAGACAACATGTATGGTGTGCTGTGGGCAAGCGGTTTGCTGATGTCAGAGTGCCCCATGGTGGTGGTGGGGTTATTTTATGGGCAGGCATAAGCTATGGACAATGAACACAATTGCATTTTATTGATGGCAATTTAACTGCACAGAGATATCGTGACAAGACCTGAGGCCCATTGTCGTGCCATTCATCAGCCACCAGCACCTCATGTTTCAGCATGATAATGCACAGCCCCATTTCTCAAGGATATGTACACAATTCCTGGAAGCTGAAAATGTCCTAGTTCTTCTATGGCTTGCATATTCACTAGACATGTCAGCCATTGAGCATGTTTGGGATGCTCTGGATTGACATGTACGACATCGTGTTCCAGTTCCCGCCAATATCCAGCAACTTCACACAGCCATTGAAGAGGAGTGGGACAACATTCCACAGGCCACAATCAACAGCCTGTTCAACTCTATGCAAAGGAGATGTGTTGCGCTGCATGAGACAAATTATGGTCACACCAGATACTGACTGATTTTCTGATCCACGTCCCTAACTTTTTTTTTAATGGTATCCGTGACCAACAGATGCATATGGGTATTCCCTGTCATGTGAAATCCATAGATTAAGGCCTAATGAATTTATTTTAAAAAACGGGTTTCCTTATATGAACTGTAACTCAACTCAAAAGGCCAGTTATTTGAAAGAATATAGGTCCATTCTAATTTCAGTGATTTCAAAGGATGAGAAAGAAGAGAAAAAATATTATTGTGAGACTGGCAGGATTGGTGAGGACACGGTGGGAAAATGTATGTCTGACCAAGTGTGATGTCATTTATTTAATGTTTGTAGAAATTAATGTACATACATGTTGTTGTCTATTGTCTTTGTCTATGCATATTTTTGTAATGTAAGACTTTTACAAATAAAAACATATATAATTGCATACTTCCTACGTCGTTTTAGACATTCAAGTGTGGCCAGTTTTTTTTTATCCAATATATTTTTTGTTTTTCAATACCTATTAGTTCTTTATTATATCAAGCAGTCAGACAGAGACTAAGAATGGATACACTGTAGTTATATGTCCTCATGATTTTCTTCTAGATAACAGCCTATGAGGGTGTGGAGGGACAAACTATTGGAAGATCTGAATGCATCTCTGACTGAAAATAAATCTCCTCTCTCTAAATTGCCAAGTGAATTTAAAGCCACTTATCTTCTTTAAAAGGCAAAAAAAAAAGATGGAAGGAAGAATGGAGGGTTTAACCAGTTTGTCCTTGCCCCTCCGACCTCTGGGGTGATACATCATCAATACAGTCTTTCAGATGGGCTTCAGGGCAGTGAGTAGGCGCATTCCAAACCAAGGCCAGGGGTATGGTAATGTATGATCCTCTACCAGCCTGGACCTGAGGAAGCGTGTTAACGAGGTGATTTCCTGTTGACCTCTGACCTACGACCCTGACCCTATTTCACCTCACCTCTCAATGACAGTTGTAGTTGTAAATGAATATTCTCATTAAGTCCTTTGTAGAATGAGGTAGAGATTACAGTATTACACACAAACACTGAGGATGCACGTGTACACACACATGCACGCAAGCTTGCAAACACACACGCACATACACACACACGCGGATTATTATACTAGCATTGATCCTAACTATTCTAAATAACCATGACATTGCATTGTTGTTATTATCAAACAGAGAGATAGGAAAGTTCAGTTGAGTGACAGTTCTTAAGCTGGTGTTATTGAGCTGTAAGGTAAGAAGGGAGACCTCAGACAAAACGGGCACAGAGATGTCATATCACATCTGTGAAATCTCCCTGACAGCGTAAAACTGTTTATCTTCTGTTTCACAATGATTTGGATGGTCTATTTGTTTACCCCATTCATTTGATGGAACCCGCCAAGTGATTTCGGCATTCCAAATAGGAGTGTTTGTGTGTCTGTGTCAATAGAGTTGTCTGTGCAGTGCTACACCAATATGTGGGTGTAATATGTGTGTGTTTGTGTGGGTGTTTGTGTGTGTATGTGTGTTCTTGCATGCATGTCTTCTGTTCCTAACGAAATCAGTTTTCCCAGTGGCAGAAGATTTAATAGAAAACAGAGTATGATAATGCACATCCAGTGTTGTCTGTGGTGAGAAGTGTCAGAGGTTGTGTGTGTGTGTCCAGTGTTGTCTGTGGTGAGGAGTGTCAGAGGTTGTGTGTGTGTGTCCAGTGTTGTCTGTGATGCGAAGTGTCCGAGGTTGTGTGTGTGTCCAGTGTTGTCTGTGGTGAGAAGTGTCGGAGGTTGTGTGTGTGTCCAGTGTTGTCTGTGGAGCAAAGTGTCAGTACATTTGCAATATGTTTCAATGGGCTTTTAACATCACGAATATGACAAGCTCTAAAATACTGCAGGAATGCCCAATTGACTGCCCTTTGATCTCAGGATGGCCAGGATTGATAGTGGTACCTCTCCATCGCTCATTGGTGTTGATTTCAGCATGTCATATTCGTGATGTTACAAGCCCATTGAAACATATTGCAAATGTACAGTGAAACATATTGCAAATGTACAGTACATTTGCAATATGTTTCAATGGGCTTTTAACATCACGAATTTGACAAGCTCTAAAATACTGCAGAAATGCCCAAATTGACTGGCCCGTTGAACTCGGGATGGCCGGGCTCAACGGTTTTAACTTATTGTCTGCCATCAAGTCACTATAATAAAAACGTAAAACACCTAGTTACGTTCTAGTTGTGGGTCCAGTTCCAATGTTATGTGTCGGCCTAGCTGAGGCGACCCCAAATCCCGAGTTTCGGCTCGATAGGTCATTCGGAGCCCGAGCAGCGACCTTAATTGGTGCTGAAAATCCACGTTTTCCGGGCGTTGCTATGGGGTCCTTGAATGAGCTATCGGACAGAAACGTTAGGGTCCGTCTCTATGGGCCGAGGCGGTTCTAATGCACCTAACCTTGTGACTCTGGGACTTTTAGAAATGTTGTCATTTTTGCGATGTAAAAATGAATTGAAAATATTGCAAATGTACAAGGCTGTTTCTCGGCCTGTGAACCTTCTAGAGCCCCATAACTCACCGTGCACTATCGACATAAGCTCTAGAAAAGGGTTCTAAAGTTTCAGAGCTCTAGGTCTGACGGTTCTTTGATAGTTTGAACGAAAGTAACTATTGCAGGCAGTGTGTGTCTGTAAGCCCCACACTATGTCACTCCCCATGGACTGTGTGCGTGTGTGAGTTTTTCAAGGGAATCTGATGGGAGTAAAGACTGATTTACAGTTCATTGGGGTTGCCTAATCACACATATGAAGTTTTGGAAAGATGTGACCTTTTTAACCCTTCGAAACAGCCCCTATGACCCCAATTTAAGAGACTTCCGGTTGTGACAGGAAGCTGTAAGTAGACACATATCCTCATTGGGGTAGGCTTTTACAGAAT